>JASFDG010000100.1:0-24968 GCA_036937095.1 Phaeolepiota aurea
CAAGGGTGTCCCTCGGGGATTCCTGGTCCCACATTTTTCAGACGTTGGGCATCATTTGAATTGGTATCGTCGTTGGATATGAGTAGTGTGATGGTCTGTGGATACCAGGTGGATACATACCAAAGTCACGTGATAATAATAAGTACAATCACTTCTCCTTGAGCCTGAAATTGTACACGACATTGTGATAAGTGCGCCATGGCAAGCGCTATCAAGCATGTATGTTTTTGTCCGGAATGACTATTCATAGAATGAACAACCTCTTTTGGCAGGCAACGGCGCCTGTAACACTACAGCAGGCACAGACGACGGCGTTGCTCTCCCTCTTGAATCTGAATCAGCCCGTAGAGCCTCCTGCAAATGTTCCCGCTAAGGGTGGTTCAGGCTTTAAGACGCCCCCAGTATCAGGGCCTCCCGTGTGGAAAATATTGGTCCTTGACCAGGAAACCAAGGACGTACTCGCAACAGTCTTGCGTGTACAAGACCTCCGGGATGTAGGCGTAACGTTACACGTGTAAGTTTTCTGTCTGTCGCTTTAACGAACGGCTCTAATAGCTAGACGGGGTGTTAAGCCAGCTGCACTCGCTTCGACCACCGCTTCCAGATGTTCCAGCCGTCTATTTCGTGTCCCCGACGCTGGCCAATATACGACGAATAGCCCAGGACTTACAGAAGAATCTGTACGAATCCTTCCATCTCAACTTTGTTGAGCCTCTCCCTCGTGCGCTGCTGGAGGAACTTGCGGCATCCGTCGCTCAGGACGGCACCAGCGATCTGGTGGACGAGGTTCGTCCCGCATATGCATAGCTCGCCTACGAAGCAAGCTTATGATGCTTTTTTGAGATTAGGTTATTGACCAATATCTGTCATTTATTGCGCCTTCACCATCGCTATTCTCCCTGCTGCCGCTATCGCCGCCATCCACTTCCACGTTAACATCTTCCGGACAAGCCGCGTCATCGATACCCCATTCTACTTATGCAATTCTCAACTCTCCATCGTCGTCGGAGCAGCAAATTGAGGAGGAGATTGAACGCGTGGCTAGCGGTCTCTTCAGCGCTGTAGCTACCATGGGTATTTTTTTCCCCATGATATTTATCCATTGAGGCGCCAACACGAATGTATTAGGCCATGTCCCGTTCGTACGTGCCCCGAAAGGCAATGCTGCTGAAATGGTCGCCAAAAAGCTAGAGGCCAAAATTCGTGACGCGATTCTTTCTGCTTCGCGGTCACATAACGCTGCTACATCCCTCTTTGCCCAAGACACAGGAGGCCTCTCCACGCTGCAGCGTCCACGTAGGTCGTTTTAGCATCACTGTCTCTAGCTTTATTGAATCGATACTTTGCAGTACTGCTTATTCTTGACCGCAATGTCGACTTGGTTTCCATGCTTGCACATGGCTGGACATACCAGGCCCTGGTGTCAGACTGTCTCGAAATCAAGCTCAACCAAGTCAGGATAACAGGGCAACAACAAACTAAGAAGCTTTACGACCTTGACGCGAAGGACTTCTTTTGGGCGCGTAATGCCGCTCATCCATTCCCAGAAGTTGCGGAAGAGATTGATGCGGAGCTGAACAAGTATAAGCAAGACGCGGCCGAGATCACTCGCAGCACCGGTATCAGTGACATGAACGATATATCCCAATTGTGCGCATCTCTCGGCGTTTACGATATTGCAGCTGATTCATGATCTATTCTCATTAGGGATATGTCGACCAATGCGAACCACTTGAAAACAGCGATAACGCAGCTCCCTGAACTGACAGCAAGAAAGGCCACCCTTGATATTCACATGAATATTGCCACGGCTCTGCTTGAACAGATTAAAAAACGGGGTTTAGACGAACTTTTCAGTACTGAAGAGGCCATCAACAAGCAGGTGCCATTATCTTTTTCCTTAATGCCAATGATCGAAGTTCACAAAGTACCAACTTATTAGACAGTTTCAAGCATTCTTGAAACCCTGCGGGCTGCACGACCGGACGGAACCTTCACGCCTCTCGATAAGCTCCGACTCGTGCTCGTGTTCTACCTTTCGGCTCCAGATAACCTGGTCACGAAGGACGACGTCGCAGAGCTGGAGAAGGAATTGAAGGCAGCTGGGGCGGACGTCGCTGCATTCGAATATGTGCGCCGCACTCGTGAGATATCGCGTATGATGCAGGGTGGATCATTTGGCGGCACGGGAAGCGCGACGCCTAATGCGGGCAGCGGAGCAGGCCAAGGCGCTGAGTTGTTCAAGGGATTCAGTGCACTCGGCAACAGGGTGCGTATCATGACCTCTCGTTGACCAGATAAACTGACCAATGCACACCAAATAGCTTACGGACAGACTCAAGGAAGGTGGCTTCGAGAATCTTATCTCGGGCGTAAAGAATTTTTTACCGGCGAACAAGCTTTTGCCTGTGACGCGGCTGACGGAGGCGCTCATGGACTCGTCTGCTGCGTCGAACCAGTCGTTGCAGGAGACGGATGAATTCCTCTTCCTAGACCCTCGTGCACCAAAACACGCACATGCCGGGATGCCTGGTGGTGCAGGGGGCAGCGGTGTGACCAGGGGCAAGCGGATGGCTTTCACAGAGGGAATGGTGTTTGTTGTCGGGGGGGCTGGATATGTTGAGTATGGCAATTTGGAAGAATGGGCCGGCAAGAATGGCCGTAGAGTGACTTATGGAGGCACAGAGATTGTAGACCCTGGCGGGTTCGTGAAGGTCCTGGAGAACTTGGGAAAGGCTGGAAGTACGTGATATTACGGACAATATTCATTTTGCAATACAATTTCCCTTTTTTCCCAACGAGACTGAGTGGTGCTTATGGTAGCATTGGGTACAATGGTGTTTGATACAACAGTTAGTTACATTAATATAGATGGATTAGTTGATTTACGAGTCTTAATTCGCCGATTTTCTGTTGTTTTGCATGCTCAAAATTTGTACAAGACGAACGCTAGGAAAGATACTTGGTCATTACCTCGACAATTTGAATTGTAAACTTACAAAATGTTAATCATGTCAAGCTCCAAGCCGATGGACTCATTGAGAGGATCGGGCTTCATAAGGCCTTGCTCCGCCATTCGAGCATGTTTCAAAATCTTCTGGGTGCTAAAAGCTGGTATTTAGACGGATGAAAGCATGCAAATTGGAACAAACACACTCATAGAGAACAAAGCCACCAAAGACAGCCAGACCCCCATATAATGAGATGGACTCGCTGACCAACAGCCCGCGAAAGCCCATGGGCAGAACCATTGGTGCCAACGAGCTCAAGGCGACTACTGTTACGCCAGCGAGCAGTGGACCACCAAGGTTCAGATACTTATCGTTGCTAGAGAGCGCTTAGAAAGTCGTGGTGATGGAGGGGAGTTTATCCTCACGTCGCTGTGGCACCAATATATGAGATTGAACCAACAACACCACACGTATATAAAGCAGCCCGGGAGAGGATAGCAGGGCTGACGAAAAAGAGAGGGCTCAAAGTTGCAGCTTGACAAGCATTGAACGCCTGAGACAAGGCATGAGTGCATGATACCTGGCAGATCTAAATGGTTCTCACCAGCCAGAAAAGATGCTTCTGTACAGATTTCTCGGGAGGGGTGTACATAGCACCCATCATGGTGCCAATGGTGCCTGCAAGGCCAACACCTAGCACAACCCATGGGTTTGCTGCCATGATTCTGAATGCATAACCTGACTGGAACATGGACCGGGCAGCCAATGCTGTCAGGATAAGGCCACCACCAGTGTACTTGAAACTATCGTTCAGGTAGCTCTTTTCTGCTGGTGATAGCGGGTCCCGGGCGTCACGATTTAAAAGGGATTCTACAAGAAACACGGCACCAGCTACGCCAGCCTGAGTGCTATGTGGTGAGCATCCAGAATAGTGGCCGTGCGAGAAGACCTACTGCTGTCATCCCAAGGCGTTGCCAGGAAAACCCTTGGGATTCTGTGATGATACGGCGCTCAGTCATGATAGTTCTCGATCCGTTTGCTCCAAAGCTATTAAGCGCCAATGCTGCAGACCGCGAAGGCCATTGCAGCCTGACATTTAGCTTGACGGAAGCAAAGGTGCGCCTGGCTGCTAGTTGACAGAGTACTGGAGAAAAAACAGAAGGCCTTGCGAGTGGCCTTAGGGCTGCTATACCTAACGAATGGTGGAGCATGGCCGAGTGAGTATAAGGCGCAAGGCCAACCAGGGATTTATTTATTTATTTATTGTTTCAGTCGAGTGAGCTGACGTCACGAACCTGGCATTAATAAGTTAATAAAATCCAAAAAGAAACTATTTTACACTCGACCCTTGGACGATAGTACAGCAATCTTATCCACATCAATCGCAGCTACAAACCGACATTCCAGCGCAAGCGCAATGCGGTCAACACCATTGTGCTGCTGCCAGTCAACCTCAAATACACCTGGCTTCTCCTGCCCAGCAAACCACGACCACACCTTCTCGCGTGTCTAATGCCATATCGTATGTCTTTCTCTCTGATGAATTGTACCTCACTCACCTTGGAATTATACACATACAACCACCCATCCCCACTTCCAGTAATCAAAAATCGCGCATCCGGGCTAAATGAAAGCGCGTACACAGGTCGCTTGTGGTCTGCAAACACCCGAAGGCACTCCCCCGTCACAGAGTCCCACATCCGCGCTGTCGCATCGAAGGATGATCTATGCATTACATGTTAGTAACGCATACCAAAGCATAAAGCTGGAATCACCCACGTGCAAATGACCTCATGCTGGCCTGGAGCCGTATGCGGACTCCAGCTAATCGTGCTTACAGAATGCTTGTGGCCTTCCAGTTCTACCACATGATCTGAAGCAACGAGCCCAGGTATGGAGTCTGCTGAGTTGCTGATGTTGTCAATGCGCCAAATACGCGCCGTCATGTCATCCGAACACGATGCTAATCGAGTTTTTGCGGGATTGACCTTGATCATGTTCACCTCGTTTCCATGCCCACTACAAGCCATTAAAGCCATTATTACAACAAACTAAAAAAACAACAATGGAAACATACACAAGGGTTTTGATGGGCTCTGCTTCATCAGTACGCATTATGAGCACCCGCTCATCTGCTCCAGCTGAGGCGAATAATTCGTCGCTTAGCCACTCCACGTCAAGACAGCAATCTTTGGAAGACTTCATATCAGAACCTTCCATGAAGAATTACGCCAGTACTCAACCAGTGTGACAGCGATACTGCCTCTCCAGCCGCTTCTCCCCGACGTCCCATAAACACGTCGTACCATCCAAACTTGCTGTAAGCAGCCATTGCCCGTTCCTCGAGAAACGCACTGCGAATATAGGGCCCTTTCCGGAACACCATATCAACATTTACGATTAAAATTTTACTGAAGGTCGGACACACCTCATGCTTGGAGTGTGAGAAGTATAACTCTCCAGACAATGTACAAATCCTTAGAACAGAATCGTAGGATCCGATCGCAAGCAAAGTTCCGTCCGGATTCCAATGCAGCGACGTTAAATCGCCCTGTTCCGTTTTAGAAAAGTTCTGTAGTACAAGTGGTGGTGGCGGTGGCTGCGCAAACTCATTTTCATTTTTGGGCGGGTCATGGAAGTCCCATAGGTTAACGATTGCATCCTTTGAACTGTACAATTTACAAGATATGTGAGTCCTAATCAAGTTTGATTGAAGGTGAACACATACCCTGTTGCGAGTAGATTATGCTTCACAGGATTCCAAGCGCACACAAACACCTGATATACGGTATACATAAGCTACAGCAGGCTGATAAAAAGTGGATGCGAACCTCAGTGCGATGTCCCGGAAGTAGAAGAATCGCCTTTGGATTTGTGGTAGAGTCTCCCGGCCCTTGTGGCCGTGATTTCGGTCTCACAGGTTTTTTCGAGTTAGTAGGCTCCACCAGTGCAGAGCCTGCGGACGCGTTGAGTGGCGCGGGGGAGGGTTTCGTTTTCGAAGCCGCTACACGGGAAGGAGCGTTAGATGAGCCACTAGCTATACCACGAGCCCTACATTCTGAAGACGAATCGATATCCATATCGTCCGAGCCAAGTCGCGTCCGTTTCTCCGCAGGCCGATCGGTGAGAGTTGAAGGCGACGCTTTGCGCTTGCTCTCTGTAGTTGAAGTGGCATTTGAATGTCCATTGGCACCCTTAGCGCCTGCCGCCGGATCTTTCGTTGCCGCAGACTTTTTGGGCTCAGCAGATGGTTTCCGGTCGGAGTCTTTCGTAGATGTACCCAGTTTTTCAGGGAGCGGCGACGCTTTATGTGACAATGCGTTGCCTTTGGGCGCATGTGTAGAGACTAGCGCTTGCTGCTCCTGATCTTGAGGAGGGGCAGATATGGGTAGTGGTTTTGTAAGAGGGTTGACAGAGCAGACGTGCGCATCGAGCAGCGAGAAGGGCGACTTGCAATTCGACGTCAACGAGTCACCCCTCCAGTGCGATTCCACCTCAATATACAAGAGCGCCTTGGCTAAAAGTTCGACAAGTTCGCCGCGGGGAATGTGTTTGCTGAAATTGGGAGAGTTCTGGAGGCGGCCTTCGTTGCGGAGGGCGAACGCGGAGTGCTCAAAGCCTAGCGCCATGAGCTGAACGCTTGACACCCATGGGAAGATATGGACTTACCTGAATCGCGAAAGTAGGAGTATATCAGACAGTTAATCTCGTCCGATGTAATTTGAATGGGAGCGGCAGTCATGGTGGCTCAACAGACGAGCGCGTCGGGGGATGGATGAACGGCAGGAAGAAACATTGTAAGGCTTGTCACACCGTCATCAAACGCACGGTCACGCCCATGTCACATACGCTCGGACCGCGCCAAAACGCACAGAATCGCTCTCACACTAAATAGCACTGAAATGTCACCATAAGCAGCGCGCTAGTATCTATAGGCTCTAAGCAGTCTAAGCTTCTCTAACTCTCGCCAATATTGTGTGAGAATGTATTTTGAATGCGTATTTGTCGGCGTTTACCCCGATCATACTTGGTCATGCCAATCACCCATCCTCTCACACAGACTGGCTCACAATCCGCGGCTAGGTGTTCTTCGCCCTGACCACCATGGACAACGATTGGAGTCAGAGTTTGGAGGGAAACAATGAAGCCGAGGCCATACAGGACATCCTAAGCAGTCAGCCTTCCTCTTCTCACTGCTCGAAGCAATCGCTGCTTTCCGTAGGACTGACACTCCTTTGGTTTCAATATAGGTTTATTCTCCATGCAGTCTGGCGGCGCGCCACAGCGCCCAAGTGCTGAAGCAAGGGCATCATTTAGTCTGTCAGGTATAAGCCTCCAAAATCTCAGTCGTCTGTTGGGAGGACGTCCTATTGCTACTCAGGGAAGGAATGGACGGATATACACCGAAGATGATGATGACGAAGATGATCCAGACTACGATGATGATGATGATGAAGGATATTATGGGCCATTCCATAGGCGTGCACACCAATGGTTTCCCCAGGTCGTGGAACCCCAACCAGCTGGCATGGAATTGCTAAACAGCGGCGATTTTGGAAAGGTCGGAAGAAAAGCCATAAATAGCAGAGACGAAACCAATCTCGCAAGGCGACTACTGGACCGCTCTTCCCGTCCTATACCTGTTGCGTCAAAAGAAGATTACGCTAGTGTAAGCAACCATCTCACATTCACCAGCTGTTCCATATTCATGTTGGCACAGAATCTGGTGCCAAACACAAATGGTACCACGGTTGCCCATTGCGACGCTAATATCTATACCGGCCAGTTCTCAGACGGTACGAAAAAATGAAATGTTAATACTGTTAAACTCACCACCTTGCACTCCTAGATTCATCCTTCTATTACACTTGCTCTCAAGGTAGCTGTGCTGCTCGATATAAGCAGCGGCATTATTGACATCATCGCCCTTCTTGCAGACTTTCGACTGCACATCTTCGACATGACGGCTCCTCCCGTGAGATATGGTTTATCTCATACACCACGTATGGCGGGTCTACGAAATGACTCAAATTTGAGGACAAGCATGGCTGTCCGGAAAACCATCCAAGGGCATCCCGGAAGATGGACCATCACTGATGCCAATCTATCACCTAATAATGAAAGGTGAATATCCTTCGGTACGCACAACCTGTTGCTGAGCATGCCCAATCTCAGAATGATCTACTCTTCGATCGTGAGCCGCCCAGTAGCATATGCCTATTGATGTTACTGAGGCTCCCCAGACACCCACCGTTTATATGACGAGCACCGCTCCTGACGGCTCAAATGCTCAAATTCCAATATCATTTTCAGACCCGCCCCCGCGCAGTAGACGGCTTTTCAACTACAACGAAGGATTTGGCATATGGAGTTGCCGATTTTCCGCTGATGGCAGTGAGGTTATTGCTGGTGGAAATGGAAAAATCTTTGGTAATAGCTCCGTTCAGATCTCAACGCGCATGGATCATAATTCGATTTCTTAGTGTATGATCTGCTGGCTAATCAAAGGACCGTCAAGATTGCTGCGCATAGCGACGATGTTAACAGCTGTTGCTGGGCTGACACCGCTTCTGGGAATGTACTTGTTAGCGCTTCTGATGATACATTTATCAAGGTCTGGTGTGTGACCAATCCGCTTTAGCATGCCGCATAAAACTTATTCATATAAAAGGGATCGTCGGTCATTGGGCGCTTCACAAAAACCATCTGGAGTTTTGATTGGCCACACGGAAGGGATTACATACGTCTCTGCAAAAGGCGATGGTCGATACATCATCTCGAATGGTAAAGATCAGGCGATGCGGCTTTGGGACCTGCGCAAGATGCGAAGCAGCGAAGAGTTTGAAGTCGTAGAACGTAAACGGTACGGCGTTAGCAACTTTGACTATCGGTATGTTCCTACACAGCACCTCTAAATTAATCTTCATGTTGATAACCAAGGGACCCCTATTATACAAAACCGAAACATGCCGCACACCCCCAAGATTGTAGTGTTATGACGTATCGTGGACATACAGTGCTTCGAACACTAATCCGGTGCCACTTCAGTCCCGCTGAAACCACTGGTTCACAGTATCTGTACTCTGGTTCAGCGGATGGAAAAATTCATGTACAGCTTCTGTTACTATCCAAGCCATTGGTGCCCGGTTTGACCGCGCCCCGTTTTTACAGATCTGGTCACTTGATGGGCGGGTTGTTCAGGTATTGGATCGCGCAAAGACGCTGTCAGAGAAACATTCGCCATCTGGCCCGGAATCAGAGCCCGTTGGCTCGATGAACACTTGTGTACGAGATGTCAGCTGGCACTCTCAGGTTCGAATTTTCCATTCGCTGATACACTTAGGGGTGGAATGGCTGATGCACCACATATAGGAACCAGTGATACTGAGCGCAGGATGGGACAACGCGCGTGGGGGCAGCATCGTGGCTCGGCATGAGTGGAAGGGCTTATCTAAAATCCCAGGCGCGCTGGAGGATTGGATCGAGAAGAAGAAGCAAGAAAACGCCGAAGAAACGAGTGAGCGCAGGCACCGCATGCGAACACGTAGTCAGAGACAACGGGTTCCAGGTGCTTTTGACACAGATGATGATGTTAATGATGATGATTAAAAAGTCGCCCCACTCCTCGCTGGGTCATCATTGGCTGTATAACCTCCATAGAAGTGGCAGTATCGGGTGTAAGAATACACGTGTAAGAGTAAGCATCATGTAAATGTAACACAAACGTTGGACTTTGTGAGATGTATACATCATGATCCAGGAGTTACCATAAGGCCCAGGGGCCACGTTTCCACAAACCCCCAAAAGCATACACACAAGAACAGGCTCGGAATTTGTTTTCCGTCAGATCCGCGATTCTGTGTCGCCCCTCAATGTGTGGCACTGACCCAAGATTTGATGTAACCCCTGATGCCTGGGCGGACAAGGATATTTCGGGGCTGTCCAAGCTTTAGCGAGAAGGCCGCCGGATGTAACTTATGTCTGGTGCTGGTGTGTGATGCGTCGGGCTTGTGTGCAACATGCACAGTAAACCACCCTAGGCGTCAGGGTGATGGCCGCCACGAGGTTCACCTTTGCACTGAGCCAATATGATGGTCGGCGGTAGGATGCATTGGATCTGACAGGTGGACTAGTACTAGAGCTGTTATCGATGCATGATTACAGACACATACCAGCCCAAGTTTGTACATTCGTTCCTGAGGGAGTTGGGGACGCCGCAATGACTAAATTTGCACCACTCGTGGGGGAAAAGCTGGGTGGTTGGCTGGGCGAATTTAGACCGGCGATGTCCATTACCCAAGATATCCAGATGTCCATCAAAATTGAATTCCCTTCCTCCCTGTATGTTGATATGTATGATGTGGCAAAAAGTAACCTGATTCTGGACAGCCAACACCGCTCACCGGACTTCCAAGGAAAGGAACATTTCTACAGGATCTCTAAGAAAAACTGATTCATCATAAATGACTAGCTCCCAAAGGTTGATCCAGGCCACGACCATGCTTTTTCTGTAAATTGTCCCATGGTGGTCGGGAAGGGACCGCATGTGCAGGTAGTGGTCGGAGCAATGAATGTGGCCAACCTACGATGCAAGTGGGTACTGTACTAGCTTTGTCTCGCATTTCCCTGACACATTCCTGTGGCGTCGCCTGAAAACCCGCCCCTACTGATCTTCAATTGATTTCTCCGGATATGGTGCATCAAACAAACAGCTTCGTCGCACACTTCCCTGGCTCGGTTCCAGAGATACAAGTACAGCCTTTACTACGCACCCAATGCGTACCTGATTCATTAAATTTAACCTGCCTATTGCAGCCCTGTGGCTCGGCATATTCGAGCGCTTCTTGAATGCAGTTATATAGCCGTTCCACCGTCAACTCCCAAGCTTTCGTTTCCCCACCCCACTACCTCACCCAGCCGTTCAGCGTTTCGTCGCCCCTCATCCTTGCCAGTGGCACCCAACTTAAACATGTCATACAGACAGACAGCCTCATATCTTGACAGCCAAATCAATTCTAGGTTGTCAAGGGACACAATGCCCGCTGATTCTAACGTCCACTCAGAGTATTTGACTGGCAATGAACACTTGTATTTGAGCGGCTCTTCCTCCAAATTCCCTCTCTTTATCGACATGCCGGAGCTACACCATGACTTCCACCAATATACGCCACCTTCTGCTTCGCCACAGATCTTATCTACACCTCCACTCCACTGGGAGGCGCAAGAAGGCCTTATCTCGGATTTTAACGAGAAAGATATGGCCACAGAGTATAATTACGAAGAAGCGAAGGAGTCTCCGTGGGGATCCCCTCGATGGCCACAATGGATGGAAGGATCGTTCCCTACATATCACCCATCATCAATTGAAATCCGGGCATCCACAAAACAACCCCGCAACCACGCCAACCCCTGTTGGGACGGCTTCCCGTCGAACGGGTCGCATGTACCTGACAATTCTTCTGTCTACAATTCCTTTGGTGAACCATTTCTGGACATGTATCAATCACAGCATCACGAACAATACCCGTCACAATTCCATGATACCCCAATCCATCACTCATCATCCTCTTCATCCAATGCCTTATCGCTGCTTTGTACGCCTGCTTCTATTTCTCCCGCTTTCCTTGCATCCATAAGCGCTTCACAACCACCGCTTACACTACATCAGCCACGCCCCTCTAGACGCATCCCTATCATCTCCATCTCAGAACTTGCATCCGCATGCGACACAGACAGTTCAACACGACTTGAAACCAGGGCGACCAAACCCGTACACTACCCGGATTACTCCTTTATGTTGGGGCCTCCCCGGGCCCTGTCACCGCAGCCAATGCAACCTCCATTACCACCAGGGAAGGATGACTTTTATAATTCGGCTTCCTCACAAGGTTTTACACCACATATGACAAACAGGATTTGCAATTGTGGTTGTATGGGAACATGAGAATACCCGTTCGTGATTACATGATTGGAGAACATAATGCTCTCGACAATTCAATTGTCTGATAGTTCGATGCGCGTGGATGATGAAATTTACTAAAGGCGTGTCTATCGTAAGGTGTCGCCTAGCATAATGAATGAGTCGGAGTTGATCCTAAGGTTTCGCAATTATTAATCCAGTAACATCCAATAGTAGAATACGAGTTGGGCTGAAAATGGTTCAAGGGACTGAGGTGATTTATCCTCATAAGGTGCAATGCACTTACATACGCTAAATGCCTCGGGCAGAAGATGTCCTAGCTCTTGTACGTGAGAAAGCAGAGCTAAACGAACATGGTTGAGTTTCGCAAGAACGATCTGATTGAAGCTCTCGCGTAGGGAGTGAAGCCTATCAAAATTTTGGGTACTAGAGAGAAAAGCATGAAGAATGCTCGTACCCGCGACAACGACTCTATCGCAAGCGTGCAATGGGTCGTCTTATCCGAAGAATGCTGCTGCAGCGGATGCATAGGGTTACTGGTTTGCATAGGTTGCTTCCTCTCGGACTGAAGGCCATTTTGCAGAAGGTGTCCGGCATCTGAGGCGAACCATTGGTCAAGATCAGCGATGGAGAGGGCAGGATCCGGCTTGTTCGATATCAATCCTGGCAGCGAACCTGCCGGTTTGTGGACTTCTGGAATAGGAAATCGGTTACTGGTGTCCTGCCTGCATTGATAGACAGAAAAAAGGCGATCGTAGTACAGCCCAGATCTATCCTTCATGTAATTCATGTATGTACCTGAAGATTCCTCCATTCCAATCGCAGGGGGCAGGCTGTTATCGATCATAGCATACAGTTCGGATCGTTCTTCCAGTGTCAGCTGGTGATGTTCATCGACGGCCAAAAGAAGATTGGAATCCAAGCTTGCGTAAAAGTTACACTCCCCAAAATCAGCGAAATGCTCTAAATTGAAGTCAGAACAAACTTCGTTGTACGCATAACCTTCAATGGAACTAGCAGAGTAACGATCTGGTGGCGAATCTCGAGGGAAAGACAGTTGTGGCGCGACCATCAAGTCCTTCGGCGCTATCTTGGGTGGTGTCGCGGAGGGGGGAAAGGGCTGGGCTGAGATAGCTTTTACAGGACTTTGATTTGCGACGGGTTTCTGTATCGGGAGGCGGCGTCGGGTCTTCTTATCCTGGTATTTGACAGAACGTTTCACTGTTCGAGGGCGAGATCCTAACCCGTCCGCTTTGACTGGCGAACCAACGACTTCTGAAAGAGACGCTTGACCAGCAGAACTAGCTATACTTTTCTAGATCGCGCGCAGTTCCAGCCCTCATTGATGTTTGTGGTTAGTATAAACAGACCTGAAGTTTCAGAGATTCTTGCATAGCCCTTGCAGCCCGTCCTCGGATAAGATTGGTATGTTTGTCTTCTTTCGCGACACGCAGTCCTTGTCAAGCGTTTAGATATGCCAATAAGGCTAAAATCAGGCGCATATATCTTACCTCTTGAATGAAAGTAATCGTAGATATGTCGTCGATCCACAGAATAACGCTCCTGAAAATCCTTCCGGACTGAAAAGGTTGGCATTTTGGCTCCAGGTACGATAAGAGCTTCCATTTCGGCTACGAGATCCGCACCAAGGCGCACGGCAAGCTTTTGAGGGTTGACTCTCCTTGTCTTGGGTTGGCCATCATCACTAGCTTCACAATGCAGGCCAGACTCTTGTGGGGGCTCATGAGTCCGCTTGCTTGAAGATCGAGAACCATCGTGAGCAACAATGACTTCGCTGTCGGAAGAGTCAAAGACAGACTCTAGAGGATCGCTGTGGCCTTTCACCATTTTATACAAGGTTTGGACATGGGACCAATCAACATGCAAGATGTAGCGGACGATACATATACACAAACAAAAGACGTGTTCTTAATACCAAATCGTCACGTGACGGAAATCAAGGACGTTATTGCCACCGTCAGAAGTACAGGCTGGCAGCAAAAACGACTGGAAGGGGGTGAGGTGAGTATTAAGAGAGAAATACGAGTCTCACTATCGCGTTTGATCTTGATTTGTGCTTCCTCCATCTTTTTAAAAAGGTCTGCATCACCGATAACACGGGCTGCATCGCGAACTTCACGACAGGTTTCATCCAATCTGTTAATAACGCGAACGATGGTACCTTCAGCCACATCTGTCAGGGCTATAATATGTTCAAAGGGCTAGCCAGATCAATCAATGTCATGATACATGCTACAGCGATTCCAACGCAGCTCACCATGCCTTTGGCCCACTCGTAGACCACCTCAACCAGCCCAAATTTCAGGTCTGATCGAAATTCCTCCACCACAACTTTATGAGCATCTTGGACACGCCCAACGCGGTCACTGATAGCAATGATTGCATCCCTTCCGTGTTCTAACTTTAGTGGAATTACTGGGTCAACGTCTGTCTTTTCTTGGAAGACGAAGCATGATAATAAAGCAACAACCTCCTCTGGTTCGTAACTTGCCAGTGTATTTTCGAGGATAAGTTCTGTGAGAACAAGTTCGCTTGCCGAGTTTATCTTTGACGGTATTAGTACTCAAGGATCGTGCGCAGTACTGGATCAATACCTCGCAAGCGACGCGACCCTTCAGAAGTACAGTTGAATTCTCGTCAATGAATTTCAGCTCCTGGAGGACAGCCACGCGCTGCTGATAATCCGGTATTAATTCGAGATTTTGATCAGATATGTCCGCCTTTAATGCAGCAATATTGGCACGAAGCACTTTTTCTCCGTGTAAGGTGATAAACTGAGAAACCGAGTGAGTGTAAGAGCGCAAAAATAATCATTCACATACATGGTTCTCGAAGTCTGGGCAGGCGAAACAAGGCCTATCGAGCACTTTTTCAACAGTTGCATGTCTTGACCTGATAGTGTCCTGGAATTCGATGGAGCGCATGCGGCTCCAATCCACTTCTGGAATAGTGCTGGCGGCGATCCATTCATTCACAAGGTCGCCCAGTGCCTTTATGGTTTCCCTCATTCGGGAGATAAGATGTCGTTCGACAATTCCATCGACGTCAACCTTGCCATGAAATTAGGCATGTACACAAGTTAACTAATCTCATACCTTCAGAGTTCGGTTCGTTACCAAAATGATACTCGCCAGAGGAATGGCTCGCAGCTCATACGTACCGCCTTCCCTGAAGAGGATGTCAGGCTTGGGAGGCCATGATGGAGGGATGGCATCAGCGTCGATATCTACATGTGAGGACGTCACTTATTGGTGATTAAGTTTAGCGACTGGGGCAGCGGACCTCGTGTCCCGCTTTTAGTTTCAGAATCTACAAGTGCCAAAACAAAGTATGTTCTGATCCTTTTCAGGACGCCTGAGTCTACAGCCTGTGCCGGGGCTAATTTTAATAAAACCCCAACTGAATCAGAGCGAAAGTGCTGTAACACGTCAGTCATTTAAGGTTGCACACAGTGAAAAATCATAGCTACCCCGTCCCGTAAAATGACAACCCGTCCAGAAGCAAGTGCTTTGGATGCTTGTGAATGACCTGCCGCCATTTCGAGTAGTTGTGAACCCATTTCCATGATTTTGCATACATCATCATAGTAGGTTTCGATATCAGGCTGACAGATACTACAGGCAAGTTTTGGAAGAGTTGCCAGCACTTTTTCCCCCTGAATTTAGATTAAGCTCCCACAACCTTATAAGATAAATATATGACACGAACCTCAACAACCCTCTTTTGTTGGTCTGGCAGGAGTCTTTGGGACGCGTTTTCAGAAAAGCTCCTTTTAATCATTTCTTCCACTCGAAGGGCTTCGACGCGAAGAAGATTGAGGATCATGTTATAAGTAAGCCTGAATTGCGACGATAGCTTTCCGGGAGTCCCAAGTATCATCGTGTGCAGCGTAGTTTGCTACAACCTTGTTAAATTGTTGTTTAGATGGACAAGTTTAGGCTTTGCACCTCGGGCAACGATTCCCCAGCAACAATTATCACAGTTCCAGTTGGGTCAAGCCCACGACGCCCAGCACGCCCCGCCATTTGTGTATATTCTCCGGGGAGGATATCACGAAAGCTACGCCCGTCATGTTTCCGAATATTTGAGAATACAACACATTTGGCTGGCATATTAACACCCTGGCTCGAGGGATGAACGATGGCGACATATAACGAAAGGGTTGAAGGGTGCGGACCATTGCGAAAGTTTCTGTGGCGAAAAGAATTTTTACTAGCCCTCTAGCAAACAGAATTTCCACCAACTGCCAATGCATATTAGCTGTCATCAATAATGTTTATTAAACTTCTGTACTTCTTTTACAAGCGGGAGGAGCCCTCCATGGTGAATGCCGATGCCACGAGTTAATAAATCACGAGTGCGCGCGATCTGTGGGAGCCGCTTATCCGAGCCTGCGACAAGCATCAGGTCTTCGTCTATATATCGCATCGGGGAATACCTTTTAAACGCGAAAGTGCTTTCTCGACTGCTACATGCACTTCGCTCTTCTCCACAGAGGTGCACAGATCTGCATTGGTAAGAGTCGCTGCATTTTCTTCACATCGCTTTTTTGAGAAGGTGAACACAACAACCGGCAAGAGTCCTCCCTTGCGGAGATGACCCAACAAATGGACATAAAGGTTCTTATCCGCAGCGGTATGCATAGTTCGGGAAGCCATCCCTCCCTTCCCGCCTCTGTTGGGTGGGTTTGAGCCGCGAGACACTCGCACAGAAGCTCCGCCTCGTTGCCCACGTTGAGCAGGAGCGCCCCCCCGGGCACCCACGCGCTGAACGGGAGGCAGACCAGCGGCTTCTCGCTCCTTGTCTTGCTTGCGCCTCACCGCTTCGCCTGCATCCTTGTACCTAACTTTTCTGAGGCATCACGAAACATGTACGATAGAGAGGCCTACCCTTGTGCCAAAAAATTGCGTTTTGCATCTACAATCTTGTATATATCGCGGCCTGCATAAAGATAATGTTCAAGTGGGACAGGCCTCTGTGGTGTTGATATGACATATATGTCCTTTTTCTTCGTGCGGCTAGAAAACCAAGGACTTGATTAGCACTTGACCCTCCGACAAAGCAGCACACTTACCCTACCCAATCAGCGAACTCCTTGGTATTGGGTACGGTCGCAGATAGAAGGATGATATTCACATGGTCTGGCAGCATGATTATGACTTCTTCCCATACTACCCCTCGCTATCCTCGTGAGCATGTTGGCTCATTGAAATTTAAAGTGGCCAACCTCAGCATCATTAACATAATGCACTTCATCGAATATGACGAACTCGACATCGCGAATCAGATCGGCCCCTTTGTACAACATGCTCCGCAGAATCTCGGTCGTCATGATCAAGCAACTGGCGTCTGGGTTGATTTGTACATCCCCTGTCAATATCCCCACAGAGGAAGAGGAGAATGTTTGTTTAAAATCGCGAAACTTCTGGTTGGATAATGCTTTGATAGGCGACGTATATATTGCCCTATACAGCAATGAGATTTTGCAAGTTCCAATCCCAATGGAGGCACACCGTGTCATATGTTTTTCAGCCAAAGCAATAGCATATTCTGCAACAACAGTCTTTCCGGCTGATGTATGTGCAGCCACGAAGACTGAGTCACCCATCTCGAGATGGTAGACTGCTTGTTTTTGGAAGGTATCAAGTTCAAATGGATACTTTCTCGGCAGATGAGTTTCGTATATCAAAAGGGGCCAGCATAAGCACCTTATGAGCCATTTCTAGCACAAGTTCGTGGAAATTCTTGAGAGGTGTGTTGACATCAATAACATGAGCCCAATCACGCTTTGGTGCATGCGGACGTCTCGATCGGACGGTGGATCTAGGCGGCCTCAAATGTGAGTGCTATGGGTTATCAGGGCCCAATCATTGCTTTGATTTTTATGGTGTAACGCACAGATGCGGGTAGGAGGTCGTCCAGTTCCCTTGTCCCTATGAGTGATGTGTCTCTTTCAACGTCTTTTGCGCCATGCTGTTCCTAATTTCCATGTAAACGCATGATAGAACGGGTACAAGAGAGTCGATCACCAAGCCATCCACTTCTGTAACCTCTCGTTCCAGATGGGGACTCATCAGTATTGTTAGGTTGTCGTCCTCGTCTCCAGGAAGTCGGAACCCCCTGGTAAAGCCAGGTGGTATCCTTTCGAGTTGATTGTCGGACGGGATGTCGGGGGTCCTAGTCGCCCCAACCTGTTCCATGCCTCCTGGCCAGAAAGGAATATATCCAGATTTACCGCGAATAAAGTCTTTAGTTAGGCCTGGCGCACGTTCGAGGGAAGAAGAGGTAAGTCCAGTGGAAGGGCGAACATTAGGCGTCTCAATGGGCACATCAGCAATCTAATAATCTGAATCGACTGAAATCCACCTCAACATAGCCAGTGACACGTCCTTCGAGTCCCGTGCGCACAAAGGTGAGAGTTGTTGGAGGCGGGGAGGGCAGGTAGGTCAAAAGTTCAGCAGCTTCCGAAGATTTCTCCCAATGTCTGTATCGTAACTTTGAGACAGCAATGTGCAATCAAGGCATTGCTTTACATTTGATAGCGGGGAAGCAAGTGACTTGGCAATGTTTGACGAGGAAGAAGGAGCTTCTGCTCTATGTCTCGGTGGATTTCTTCCGGTGTAGGGTAGGTGAGGAGGCCAAGTTGCTGCAAAATAGCATCTGCGGCCTCAGGCTTTGGGTGTTTTATTTGATCTATCAATTCGATTTGCTTTGTTACGTCCAGTGTGCGAGTATCATTCAGGTCGGCCATCGATGGCAAGCTAATTGTGGGTTAAAAACTGTCCTGGGCAGTACGTGCTTAGATTTGCAGTTGCTGGACAACAATGTCCTTCACCCTCCAGGGGCGGCAGTATAAACAACGCATGAGCTATGCACAGCCACAGCGTCATCAAATTCCGACATAACAGCCTCGTCTGTTTTTTTTTTGGCTGAGCTATAAAACAGATGGTAAGATTTCCTTATAGTACTTGTTTCGAATCAGTGATATTTGCGCACATACCCACAGTCGCCCAAATCTGGCCCAAAAATTCGAAATGGGGATCGGGGTCAACGGAAACCCTGGACCCTTGACTAGATCAACGGCGGTAAAGGCAAATGAAAAATGAATAAGGCCTTGATTTATCTTTCTCCCACTGGTGTACGTACAGCACTACAGGACCCATTCTAGGAACGAACTGAATGGTGAACGAAATCTGGGAATAAATGCCTATTGTTCAGCAGCCAAACGGCTTAAAAAAAAGCCACCACGCCATGCACCCCTAATAAAATATGCAGACATGAACTATAAAATCCCAATGCTTTGTCGGCACCAGCTCCTGTGCGGAGCGACCATGGGTGACTCAAAACAACCAACTCCGCCTCTCAAACACTCCAAATATAACCAATGCCGAGTTCATACCCTTAACCACCGTCTAACCGAAGGTGTTTCAAAGGGTGGCCTATCACCAGGTTGATGAGCAACTCTATGAATACCTGTTTGGCATTCTCATGGACCTCCTGAAAGCCTGAGAATGGGTACATGTCATATTTACTTTGACCGAATCGGTGGAGATGCCCCAGCGTCCAACTATGCCTCCTGACCTGTGCCATTTGGGAATCCGCCTCTCCAGCACCGTGGATGTCACGATGAAGGCCCCAGAAGGCCCACAGCAACCTGTGAGACAACGAGGACCGATCCCCTGCTCCGAATTGTAACTATTTATTAGCCCATCTAATAAATGTCAACACTCATTTACCCGCAGAGCATGCTCCGTGTATCACGGCTCAGGTGGCTTCGGAGTAGAACGTGCGTGCTAGCAAATTTGACTATTGTGATCGATCTGCTACTAACATATTCGGCACCATGATCAGGACATGTCTTCAGCATGTTGTTGACATACGTGTCAGTCTAAATTCAGGTTCGGCTCCCCGTAACTAGCTAGCACACATACACCTTTCATGTTATATCCGGTGTGTCGAAAGTCATTGCCGTATCATGATACCGTGTTTTGCTTACCGCGGGGTGTCTGGTGGTCTGTTTATATTAGAACCCTATCAAGGCCAATGGTCAGGAATGTCCAGTGGATTCTGATCAGAGAGTCTGGGACTTGTCTGATTGCCATCTCAATCTCATCCAGCGAGCCAATAGACGATGCTCCTACGACCGCCGACTTGGTAATCAATTATTCCTTCCCGCGGCTCTATAGTTGATAACTGGTCAAATATCATCCATTTCAAGCAACTACCTTCTTTTACACCGGCCAGCAGCTCGCTCCCCTTATTGAACCAGGCTACAAGGCAAACCCAGTTGCTAGCAGTAATAACCGACATTCCTCAAGCCCATAAAGCACAGACTCTTGGCTGTGTCCATTCATGGTTGGTTGCGGCTGAGCACTAAACGGCTCTCCTATGCTTCATAGAACATACGTGCCATCTGACAGGCTGGCCTTGTGATGTTCACAGCGGCACGATTTCCCACTCTTGAGTCCACCTAGATCTTTGCGACCACATATCACCGCGCGGCTTTTTCCAAAGGTTTAGTAATTCACATGAGCGGACCACTTTCCAGCGATTCAGATTGTATTGTAGAAGCTTTTTCAATTATTACAGACCAAATGTCCTAGACTACTTCAAGTTCGTTCTAAAATTGGGGAATCGGTTTGATTACTTGTGACCGTCGTATTACGCATTCGATTACAAATGGCTTGCTCCCTGACAGAAGCCCCCGAGTCGGAGTGTTATGAGCGAGGCCATTGAGGAATATATCAAAGCACTACTCTAAGTATGAGACACCCTTTACAGTATGAATTGCCTGCTGCTGGACGGGGCATCGACCTGTGGATCGCACCTGGGCGTTGTCTTATTGTTGGTAGGTGGCGGGAGCTCGTAATAAAACACTCCAACTTGGACTCGAAGCTCATAAGTTGATAAACAGGTACTGTCAGCCACGCTTCTTGCGGGCGTAGACACACTGAAGCCGAGTATACTGGGGGATCTTGGCTTCTTGCATTTCCTGGATAACGCATTGCTCGAGTCCATCCAATAAGCCCTGGTCAAGCCCAGTACCGAGAAGTAATGGTCGCCCCGACTTCAAAAAGGCCTAAGGCAAACATAGGGTAGAATTATTCAAGTTGTCCATATACCACACCCAGCACACCACGTACAACGATGTCATCGGCGGAGGAGGAGCTTATGCGCTTGATCAGCTCGCTATCGCCCGGCCATGGAATGACAGGCATGAAGAATTCTCTGTAGACAACGTCCTCGAAGTCTGGGTGGTGACTTACCCAGTCCAGGAGGTGTGTCGCAGCATCTGCCTCCCCCCCTAGACTGTGGATGGCTGCATTCAGAAATGCAAGCCAGCGCGCCCACCATGGTGGACCGATCTCATCAGTGTCGACTTCTACACGTTGATGATTGACGTCGTAGGTGCGAAAATCGGATTCGGAGACATCTATTAGTCCCCCAGGTCGAAGGACTTGGCTGATTTGCTGGATTAAATTGGCATAATCTCGAATCTGAAAGGCAGGCGCAAGATGAGCTTCATAGGGCAATTCCCAAGCATGACACTAACACCAGAAGAAATGAGTCGTGCATGGACGACATTGAAGTCACCATAGAAATGCTCCAGACCAAGGTTGACATCATCAACTTCGCTCCTGCGTGAACGATCTATCAATATGGGATTGAATGATGTATCGTGATTCATTCATACCGGAGGTTAGGTAGAAGTGTTCTGCCACAATAATCAATATTGAACGCCAAGTAAAGCCTAAACGGATGCATACGATGCTTGCATCGGTATGAGGTCAACGCCCACGGCCGAACAATTGGGGAAGTCGCGCGCTACTTCTTTAATCCTTGGAATTTATCGTCACCAGATACAAGTGTGAAACCGAGGAACTAACCAGTTTCCATTTCCACAACCGATATCGAGGACGGCCTTTGTTTCCCCAGGAACATCCTCCCCCAGTATGTCAACCAGGCACTCAGGGTATTTTGAGCCCATAACTTCCACGAGCATGAGGTGTTGTTTGTCTGGTGGTAAATTCTGAGCGCGCTCCTAAAGTAACACTAGCCAAGTGGGGCTTACTAAGGCGATCCAGTTCCTCCTGGTCGGCAGGAAAACGATACACGTTCGAATATGCGTTCAGTGTCCTGCCATACTCTTGTCTGTAAATCTGAGCAGTTAAAGAACTTGTCATAGACATAATTGACACTGGAGACCCAGATCGTATTGGGGGTACGAATGACGTCCGTGAGCTTGCAACGCTTTCAGGCGGAACGGAATGTTCAACGGACGTGACAGAGGCCATTTCACTGTCGTATTCCTCCCTCTCTAAGAGGGGTGAGTCGTGCATTTGGAAATCGGCAGGCATGGCAAAGGCGGGATGGAAGCAGAGGGCAAAATGTAATGACGAAAATAACCATTATAAGCAGGTCATAAATAGCTTGTGTATGTTTCCCGTTTCATCGTGTGAGGGGACCCTAGGACGTCGGCGGAAATTGGTCGTCGGCCGTGCTATCATAGATTTGCCCACGTGGAATTGAAATATCCATTTCTCAGATTTTGACTGCGAAAAAATCATTCTTTCATCTCTTGGCTTACATCGAGGATTCAGGCACGCTCCTAACTGAGCGCGATAAGAGGTAGTTGGCTGCGGTGTAGACTCGGATGTCGTAGACCGTAACCTCTTTCGCAGGTATCAACCCAATAGCAAAATTTAAAATGAGTCAGATGGGCGCCTTCAAATTCGGGTGATTTTTGGGGTCGAGTCTCCGAAGTGTCAATGGCTGTACACACCTTGGCGGTCCTCTCCCAAGTTCGTACCGATACCATCTTGGTCAGGATATGAAAATTCTCGGCGGCTCGGACTTTATAACTGTTCTGTATGTTTCTGATACTGCTGTGAAAGCAGAGGGCTTTGAAGCACCTTGGCGCAAGTGACGCCAATGTGGTGCTCAGCTCTATCCCTCACAATACTCAGTCAATGACCCTCGTTCCTGTATGTTCATGTTCAGGCAAGTTCACAAGTGGTGAACTTGATTCAGGATCCTCATGATCAATATCTCGAGGGCTCCGGATAGACCACACCTTGCCGCCACTGAAGTATTCATCTGTTTTCGGAATGTCAAAATGAGGGATTCGCATTGCTGTTTCATGTTGGGCGACGGTACCCTTTTCTTGTAGCATTTGCATACACATGCACCCCAACTTCAGTGAGCGAACATCTGAAAGTCATTTCCCGTTGTTTTGAGTTATCCCTGTGCCAGTTTCAGCCATCCTATTGAGTTGGCCGCCAGGGTTTACAGGGGAATACATGTCACCGCTAGGATGCTGACCTTCAAGCCCTTCTTCTGACTTCTCGTGCCTTCTCGTTATCGATGCGATTGACTTATCGGGTCATTTTATATGGCCAATGAAAGCGAAATCAACCCATCTCCGATGTATGAATGTTTGATTCCTCGTTTATATCCCGATCTTGGCCTATTTATACACACCATTGCTATCCGTAGCAACAAACCGGACACCTAGCGCTTCTTGAGGGCGGCAAACCGCTTGGAGAGGAGATCGAAGCTATCTACCCCATCAGGAGGGTTCACCTCCTTCTGAGGACTTTTAACAGAAATACCGGTTTCCTTCTTGTTCGAATCGAGCGCCGACTCTGTCTGCTTGCTTTTGTCAGGAATAATGGGATCGGTCGTGTCAGGAGACGTTCCCGACGGCTTTACGTCGACAGTTGGTGCCTGTAACTGTGTGCATACATTTCACGAGAAATGCCAACCTCGTGAAGGGCACAATATTGAGTTACTGACCTTAACACCGCCGTCTATGCTATTCTCGCCATCGTTATCTGCTGAAGGGGGTGACCAAAGAACTCCATATGCCTTGGCAATCTCTGCGAGATAGGCATTAACAAGGTCCGGAGAGGGCGTGGCGATGGATATTTTCCGCATAACCTTATTGATGTCACATGCAATTTAGGAGCCCCATACGAAAACGAGAGTGACTGCCTTACGCGTTCACTGACACACCCATCGCGATTTTCCATAACACTTATTGCAAACTCTCGGCCATATTTGTGCATCAAGATATCGCGCAAGATGTGGAGCTCTTGATGGTTGTTATGTGATCAGATGGTATCAACAGCGCTATGAAAGGGCAATCACCCTTTAACTCTGTGCGTGGAGCAGCATGGACGACACTACATACTGCTTCGCTGATACCTGCTTGGATGTTGTTGCCCAAACGCTGCAACGAAGTAGCTTTTACTTACCTGGATCTGGTTCACGGGTGCTGCCCTCCAGTAGTGATCAGCTTTGTATCACCAATGGTTTCAAGACAACCCACACTTGTTCAAGAAGCCCAAACCTTGCAAGGAGGAGCTCACAATAGAGCTCCAACAGTTCAAGTAGTTCGACGTGAATATCCTCATTGATGACTTGGTGGTACCATCAGGATCCCTCTCACGGTCTGAGTAGCCTGTCGGTTACGCACTCGTCTCGACCTTGACTTTAGCTGTTTCGATTTTCCCCTTCTCTAGTAGGGTTGCAATATCACGCCTGGAAGCTTTTGCCTGAGCTTCCTTCTTTTGTTGTAACGTCCGCAGTCTTTGGACAGATAATCTAGTTTGACGAAGCGATCAATACAGATTGAAGACTTTGGTGAATGCTGATAACATTACCGGAGTTGAACCTACAAAATATATAAGCACATTGGATGACGAACAAATCAAGGTCTTACTTTGGCTTTTGCAGGGTTCCATGGAGGCATGGTTATTGTATGAGTCGAGATTACATGACGTAAGACATCAGCAGCAAACAAGCACCATCCGTCTTTACGACCTTATGCATTAGATGTGAGCTAATGCCGAGTTCGCACTGCCCCGCCGTTTGGTCGTCAACCAAGTTCCCAACGGGCCATCAATGCATCAGCGCGCTTCATCGCACAGTGATTGCACAGCTGTATTTTTGCAATTAGAAAGTATATTATCAGTTGTGGTATATGGACTGCTGTGACGTGATCTAAGCCTGCTTCGATTGCAGAACTGTTGGATCATAATCCATCGGTAACAGGCGTCTCTTTTGCGGAAAAG
>JASFDG010000100.1:25065-36969 GCA_036937095.1 Phaeolepiota aurea
CGAAGTTTTTACTCTGGAAAAAGCAGTGCCTTGCCCCTGCAGTTAGCACGGTTAGCACGTCGACTTTCGGAGCAGCGTGACAGTGTCAATGCAGGAATAGCGTGTGCGAAGGTGGTGACCAAAGACCTCTGATAGTTCGCTTAAGAAAACATCTTCTTGCTTATTCGCACCACCCAATGGCTCTCCCTCCAAAGTCGCGTTTAAAGTCTCGACAGTCCTTGCGCCTTCACATCACATCTTCTCAGGCCCCAGCGATGTCACGGCCCGACTCTGCTTCATCCTCCAGTTTGTCGACATCAAAAACTACACCAAGTACCAGCAGTGCAGAGTGCTGTCAATTCTCTGTACTCTGCCTTGATGATTTCGAGTCTACCGGTGAAGGATATCTCACGTTTCGCAAAAACGAGATACTGGAAATTGTGAGGCAGGAAGAGACTGGGTGGTGGGCAGCAATGCGTCGAGGTGGAAGCGTGATCGGATGGATACCGCAGGGGTTTGTCAAGCCTTTGGCAGCTGCAATGGCGGAGAGGCTATATACCATCCGCGAGGAGCTGCGAGTTTGCGAATACAATGCTGAACAGCTTTACGACGCTGCACCCGTTCATGGAGTCCATCTATACAACGAAGAGAAATCTGGATACAATGTCGAGGTATGTGGCTTGCGCAACGCTGTGCGTAAACCCTCGGTTGATTTCTGCCACAGGGTGAATGGTCTACGGAGGGTGCGAAATCTGGTATTCGCCGTCGTAGGCCGCAACCTCCACCAACACCAGAAGCCTCTACTCCTTCACCTCCTGTACAATCCAAATCTCCTACAAGCCGCCCACCCCCAACGATTGATAAGAAAACACTGCGTGGTAGTACTTCTTACGTTGGGACACCATCTCAGATACTTGCGGCCGAAGGTGATTCCAAATCATCCCGAACACCAAGTACAGTTGGTTCAAGGAGAAAGAAAAATGATGATCAATATCCTCACCCTCATGGTGATGTTGTGGGTCTATTCAAAGCCCTTTCATTTGACCTCCAGAAGGGTATAGAGGAATTTGCTGGCCAGAGTAAATCAGGGGGCATCGCTTCGGCTTCTCCACTAGTATTGTCAGCGAAAATCGAAGGCCTGAGAGGGTTGGGAACATCGAGAGCGCTGGAACTCGATCATCAAGGGAGAGTTCGCTTTGCAACATTCCCTCATTTAATAGAAAGGTTGACATCAACTGGTGGGTTTTATCTTCCTACTCACCCAAGCCTTGATACTGAAGTCCTGGACGATTTTGTTAGAAAAAGAGGGTGATAGGGCGCTTCTACCAGCCTTCCTGACAACATACACAACGTTTACCACCCCGAAACAGGTCTTTGATAGCCTAATCTCAACCTATCATACCAATGCCCCAAACAACGTAGTCGCTCATGATTTGGACCACTGGCGAAAGAAATGTCAAATCCCGCGACAGCGCCGCATTCTCAAAGTTTTTTCACTATGGGTTGAAAACCACTGTCTAGTTGAAGAAGAGCCATCTATTATTCCACATCTCACAAGTTTTCTGGATGACGTGAATGTGCCTCTTGCGGGAGAGGCCGAAGCGCTTATTCGCGGGATCGAACAAAAGGTACTCCCTAATCTCTTCTTCCATACCGACACTAAGATCACATCCCTTGCCAGATGTTCCGTGCATCCCTAGTCCCGTCACCTTCATCGCGCAAACCTCAGAAATCTAAACCTCACAGGAACGACTTTTTACGAATAGATCCGGCTGACTTTGCAGGGCAATTATCACTTTACGAATTTCGGTTATATGCAAAGATCCCGCGTCGAGAATGTGTCACCTATGCAAACACGCAAAAGGGTCCTACTGTCCAAAATCTGTGCGCTTTCTGCAGTACACACGACAAAGTCAGCGGCTGGGTCACGACTAGCATATTAACCACCGAACCCTTGGCTCGGCGTGCAGAAATTATAGATTTCTGGATAAAAGTTTCCGAGGTGGATCTTCATACTTGCGCTCTCAATAAGAGGCTAATAAGATGTAGAAATGCAAACAACTAAACAATTTTGCATCTATGAGCGCAATAACGATGGCGTTGACAAGCATGGTGATCAGCCGGCTGGAATTAACATGGGTACACTGTCAACGCAGGTCACACCTGGAGTCCCTGGAACGCTATAATGATCCATCTGGATCGTTCGCCTCATACCGTAACCTTCTGGCAAAGGTGGATGGGCCGTGCGTTCCATTTATTTCAATGTTCCTTGGCCAGCTTGTTCACAAACCGGAGAATTTTGGGGATCACGAGGATCTAATTTGTTTTCAGCAGAGGTATAGACTGTTTGACATAACAGAAAACATTCTTCGATATCAATCCCGTGCTTATAATATGGCGCCGAATGAGGCTACGATGGGGTTTATCAAGGATCAAATGCGAGATGGATTCATGCCTGATGCGCAATGGGCTTGGAACCGGAGTGAGGAGCTGGTGCAGTGGGAGCTGAGCCATGGGGATATACGGAAAGGCCTTGAAAAAGCTGGCTTTTGAAGGCGCTTTTGTTCACATCATGGGTAGATTGTACAGCCACGAGCGTTGTCAAGCATGTGTAGTTGAAAGTGAACATTATGTATAACCCCAAAGGTCCAAATAAACAGCGAGAAAGAGTCGTCGATGGTAAGCTACAAAGGAGCAGATTGATGGAGGGTGAGATGAGATGGACAGGCGAGAGAGAAGAGTTGGTGAATTTAACAGTTGCAGGGATCAACTTGCCCTTGCTGTGACGCTGACTGCTTGTTAAGATCCACACCTGCCCGTGCTCCTGGGCGGCTGGCACCTCCAGGTCTCGTGGACGGTGGCGCAGTCAACGGGAGCTTCTTGGCTGTTAACATGATAAGAAATAAGTGATTGGGTAGGATCAAGAAACAAAAAACAACGCACCGATCGCGGTAAAAATCTCGGTCACACCTTCCCCTGTCTTCGCACTTGTCTCTGCCCACATAAGACCTTCCTCCTCTGCGTACTTCTTTGCCTCTTCTTCTGTAACTTGACGACGAGCTGCCAAGTCAGACTTGTTTCCACAAAGGGCAATCACTATAGAGGGATCTGCCTGGCGCTGTAACTCTCTGATCCAAGTCCGAGCCTTTTCCAGAGATGCCGTCTGTGTTATGTCATACACGACGACGGCACAGTTAGCATTGCGATAGTACATGGGTGCCTGTGGAGAGGATAAGGCATGGCGGAATACGCTGTGGTAAGGGAACGTACGAGTGACTAGGAGTTGTTTTGTAAGTAGAGACACTGTATGTTGGGCTGGATACATACCTTGTATCGTTCTTGGCCAGCAGTATCCCTAGAAGGAATATAAGGGCTAGTAGCAGGGGTGATTAGAGAGAATACCTGCCATATTTCGAATTTGACCGTTGACTGGTCGTCAAGCGTAACAGTTTGGGTCAGGAATGCAGCTAGTGGTAAATTTACGCTCTGTGATATGCATGAATGAACGAGTTTACACACCACCGATTGTGCTTTCTCTATAATCATCAAACTGGTCTTTCACGAACCGTAGGACTAAGCTGTTCACAATCAGACCTAGGATAATGCACCGCGTGGATTTGTATTTCATACCTGGACTTCCCAACAGCAGATTCTCCTAATACATAGTGTGTAAATGTGCGATTCTCCTCATTTTTTGTGTTCTTACCTAGAAGGACAAGTTTAAACTGATATTGCTTTGACATAGCGGAGGCTGGATAAGCAGTGGTGCAAGCAGTGGAGTGACTTGAAATTGGTGACACTTTCAGGTCACCATGCGGCTTTTCCCGGATTGCACTTTCCAGCAGAAAATTTTCACCCGCTTTCTTCTCTTCATACCCCCATCATCACCTTTCTTATCCATTCTGCGTTACCCTATCGTCCTGAGTCCTGAGTTTGAGCTTCTCAGTCGTTATTTCGCTGCGATTCCTCTGCAGATACCCATCGTTGTCCGTCTTGTCCTTCCACGCCAAACTGGCCACGTCACTAAGACGCTTCACCACACATTAAAATCAAAAGCCACTTAAGAGAATGAACAGGCATCATCCATACAGCGGGGGTTTCGAAAATGGCTCCGCTCGACGAGGCGGGTCTCCAGCTGGCCCTGGCCCTGAGCGCAATCATCGTTTTCAAGAAAGAGGGGGAGCCCCTTCTCGTGGAAGAGGATTTGGTCGCGGTCGTGGCGGTTATGGATATGAAGCCAATATGAGCAACTCCAGCGCTTATGATCAAGGACCTCATCACGGCCATGTGGGCGCATACAATGATTATGAACCTCAGCCTGCTCCACAGAGCATGTACTATCAAGGCAATTATGGTGGTGTACCACCTGCTCAGTATACCGCACCAGCGCATTCGTCAAGCGGTTTCGACCAGGGTTATTCTAAATTTGAAGGTGCGCTCAAACTTAAGACTGAACATCAATGTGCCAAAGGATAGGAAGGCTGCTTGAGTTGCAAACTGAGGCACGCGGAGTATGGCGAATTATCAACAATGGCAACAAACCCATTCAGCTTAAGCTATTCTCTAGCGAAAGCAGTGTGGTGAAATACTATGGGGTTGCAACCTTGGCTCATCTTTTATTGCTTTGCGCAAAGTGGGGAAAATGCGCCATCCAATGTCTTGAGACGTTTCCTCATGAATCAGGCATTCCTCTTGCCTACCCGCGTGCTATTCTCTGCTCTGTCCTACCTTCGCTTGTTTTTTTGCTTGTCCTAGTGTGACATAGTTCTCACATGGTATCCATTCGCTTCGTATTAGATGATGCAGGCACAGGATTTGAAGATGACGGCTTTGGGCGCCGACGCCCCATACGCAAGGAAAGGGATGACAAAGTTCACGACTCCATTATTGAAGAGCGAATCCAACGCGAAAGGCCCTGCCGAACACTGTTTATCCGCAATATTAAGGCGAGTCTCACTATTATTGAGCCTACGGCACTTGGCCGTCCTAATGCCAGCCCGAAGTTTATTGAGCTAATTTCAACCTGCCCTTAGTACGAAACCAACAGCGATGATGTCAGGCGACAGTTTGAGGAGCATGGAGAAATCAAAACTTTTTTTGACCTCATTTCTACAAGGGGGATGGTGTTCGTTACTTACGTGCGTCCCATCTGTGGGGATGCCGAAAAGGTGTTTGACAATGAATTGGCAATAGTTCGACCTTCGTGCAGCTGAGCGAGCACGCGAGCGCTTGCAAGGATCTGAAATCAGTGGGCGTCCCGTTAGTCTCTTTTCCAATTTTGCATCACCTACAATGCCCATTCTTATTTATTTCGAATAGATCGATGTACACTACTCGCTGCCCCGTGACGATCAGCGAGGGAATGACCGAGAGAAGAGCCAGGTTTGCATGTTTTTGCATCACTGAACAACATAGCTCACCATATGGGTAGCAATTTCAAGGAACCCTCCAAGTGACTCTCCGAAATTCGTTATCTGGTCAGCCCATTGATGATAACGAGGTTCGCAAAAAATTCCAGCAATTTGGTGATGTCAAAGCTGTGAAACCCTATGGTGATCGCATCGAGTTGGGTAGTTGTTCTTTTGTCCTAAGTTTTAACTGACAACTTTTTCGTAGCTCTCGTTACGTGGAGTTTTATGACACAAGGGTATGTACAAATTGCATATAGGTTTCATTATTTTGATTTTGATCCTCAAACTTAGGCATGCGATGAAGCGTATGACCGTCTTCGTCACCAAGGGCTTCAAGACGGTGACATGGACATAGTTTTCGCTTGGGATGTCAATGACACTAGCCATCATAATGGTCAACGGTATTTATCTGCAGACCGTTCCTACCATGCAATGCACTGATTGAGATTTCCTTGAAGCGATGTTGGTGGTAGTGGCGGTGGCAACCGTGATTATGATGACACGTCTCGGGGCGCAGGAAGAGGCGGACGCGGCCGTGGAAGAGGTCGAGGTGGTCGTGGTCGTGGCCACGATGATTATGATGACCGCCGCGGTGGTAACGATTATAATAGACCTGATCGGGAGCCTCGGGGACGTGGCGCGCGATATGATGATGATTACGGCGTGCGTGGAGGACGTGGCGGGGGAGGGGGTGGAGGTGGGGGCGGAGGCAGTTATAACGATAGATATGACAGCTCTAACGCCCGTGGGGGCTATGGTGGAGGTGGAAGTGGAGGCGGAGGTGGATATGGTAATGGACCACCCAGCAACTATAATACACCGCAACCTCCCCCTCCTGCACCAGCAGTGAGTCCTCGCTCCTCCTTGCCTTTTCCGGAACCTGCTAATATAATGCCTGACAGCCACCCGACGATCGTCTCGAGCAAGCACGGAAAGTTCAGCAGGCAATTCCGTTTTCTTTCTTCGCAATGTGTCTTCACTAAACTGCGTCATTTATAGCTGCTCGCCGCTCTCAAGCAGCCTCAAGGGACTGCACCGCCACCAGCTATCCCACCAATTGCTTCAGGAATGCCCCCAATGACAATGCAGCAACCCCCTAATAATCCTTCGTACTATCCTCCACCCCCAGCGCCAATGGGTTACCCCCCCGTCAACGGTGGATATGGTATGCCCCCACCGTCATCAACACCACAGCCCCACAGTGCTCCACCTCTGAATCCAGGCTTGGGTGGACTTCCACCGAACATTCTCGCCCTTCTTCAGTCTGCTCAGCAACAGCAACAAAGACCTCCTGCTCCTGGAGCGCCGTACGGCATGCCACCGCAAGGAATGGTGAACACGCCACCCCCCCCTCTGCCTAGCTCAACAAATGCCAATATGCAATACCAACAACTGATGTCATTCCTAGTGGGTATCTTTTCATATTTTATGTATTCCCTGACAGCTAAACGTTAACCTGAACAGCAAACACAAGCGGGAGGAAAACAATAGTCGTATCTGATTCGTGATGATCCAAATTTATTCATGCTCGCTTTATTATTTCCAAAAATGCAGCAGATTCCGTCTCTCGATATGATATTGTTGTATATGCTCTGTGTAATCGTACTATGCGTTAGTTCTTTATCTTTATTTTTTTTCCAGGTAGTTCGCTATTTTAGCTTAACTTACCTTTTTATGAATATTACGTTAGGCACAAACTTAATCCGTTGGGTGAAGTTGGGGCTATAGTTCGCCAAAATGTTGATGTTATCTACGCTACACAATCTTCTTTCACAGGTCCTCTCGTTCCCAAGCTTACATACGGCGATTCTCCTTACGCCGACAGGAGAACTTATTTCATTCTCATCCGAACCTTCGCGACCCAAAGACGAAATAAGGATCATTGTTGGTCTGGCTGGGGAGCTTTGGCAAGAAACGAGGGAGCAGGGATGCGGAATGGTTGATAGCGAGGTCAGTAGCTATTACGCATATGTTAACCCTATCTGAAGCTGGATTAATAGCTGGGACGGATCGCAGTTCTCCCTGTCGAAGACCTGTCCTCTGACTCTGAATCAGCCTATTCGGAGGAAACTGAACCTGTATTTCTGCTTGCTTTGAACTCGACAGATGCTGTGAGTTGGAAGGAGCTGGGAGTAAAGGTACGCAATGGTGGGCTTGCAGTTCCTGGACTACGTATGACGAGATGCCGATGTCAGGGAAGAGCACTTGCAACGCATCTTGCGAGGCCACTCAATAAATTCCGAGACTGCCTTGCTGCTGTGAAACCAACGCCAACAGCGACGACGACCACGTCGCCAGTGACGATGACCAGGCCAAGATGAAGTATTGACGTCATAGCTTTTTATATTTTACTTCAACGGTTGTGTACTGCCACTACTCTACTATTTGCAATAGAATATTGTGTAGGATTTGGGAACTTGGGAGATTTTAGGACGAAATTATCACTGTGGAACGCGGGAAATATCGTGTACATGTAATCGTCCAGCTCCCGATGTGCGCAGCCTAATATTCTACCTCTTTTATATCATTCTCGGGGACTTATGAGGCCTTTACCAGCGGCATTGGTCTTCAAATCCGTCCTTCGAGTCACGCGGCCACTGGCAAAATCCAGACGGCTTGGGTTGTTGGCTCAGAAAATTGAGGAGCCCACTCGAATCGAACCCCCTGCAACAGTAAAACACGAAGCGCGACATATTCCCCGACCTGAACCTTACACCCTCGTTGCCCCAGAGCTCTCCTACCTCCGAGCGAGCCTTTTGAATCTCTTGGGCTCGTCGCACCCTGGTCTGACGGACGTCGCAGAATTTTACTTTCTACACCCCTCCAAACAGTTGCGGTCTCTGATCGTGCTTCTACTTTCCAGGGCTACGAATGGCTTGGGGAAAAACTGGCAGCAGAAGTGGTGGGATGCACAACATGATGCCTCAACGGGACGGGATGATGACCTCGACCGACCGCTGACCACACCAGACGTTATCAACGACAGGAATTCCAGTATGACTGACGATACATCATCCTTTTTATCACCATTCGACCTGCGTCGTCCAGCAATTTATCCCGATCCACCTGTTCCACCATTACCCCCCTTTGACCTCCCTCAAAGCCTGCCCTCATCGCCTTGCCTCCTGCCTACCCAAATCCGGCTATCACAGATAGCGGAAATGGTTCATGTCGCGTCCCTCCTGCACCAAGGCATCGTAACGCAAGCCGACGACGCAAAAGCGCAGAAGGACGGTTTTGGAAACAAACTCTCCATTCTTGGCGGAGACTTTCTCCTAGGAAGGGCGAGTACGGCGCTCTCGCGTTTGGGCGAAAGCGAAGTCGTCGAGTTGATCGCTAGCGTCATTTCGAATCAGGTGGAGGGGGAGATTCTAGGTATGGATGGTGTGCGAACGCCTGGCCTGGGTCAGGTTCATGGTCCCAAGTCTTTGGGCGAGGCATGGGACATATATTTCCGAAAGACATATCTCAAAACGGCAAGCCTCATGGCAAAGAGTGCTCGGGCCGCTGTTATTCTGGGAGGTAGTAGGGAGGGCGAAATTTGGAAGGAAGTGGCATATGTCTTTGGCCGGAATCTTGGTATCGCCTATCAGGTGCTTTAATTCTGGGCTTCTCTTCGCAAAGCTTCTTGTTTTGTTAATCCCTGTTCGTCCACAGCTCGTGGAAGATACGTTGCCTGGCTCGTCCTCAAGTCCGGGTCTTGCCAGTGCCCCGGTGTTATACGCATGCGACGAGCATCCAGATCTGATATCCCTGGTATGCAGGAATTTCGCGCAACCGGGCGACCGAGCTGTGGTGAGTAAAATTACTTTCTCAAAGAACCGCTCGCGGCTGATCCCTCTACTTCTCAGGCCCGGGAGTATCTTCAGGCCTCGTCGGGCATTGACCGCACTCGCCACCTCGCCCAGGCCTACGCAACAAAAGCTCGACAAGTGCTGAGATTTCTGCCAGACAGTGATACCAAAATCGCATTGCATATTTTGACAGATACAGTTGTTTCCCGGACATGGTAAATAGATGATCTGCTCTGAACCCTGCCCATCCATCGCTCTTCCTGCTGTTGCTAGATCTTCTTATCTATTCTTCTAGACACAGTATTTACCGCCATTTACAGCAAAAGTAATGCTGCTACACTACGATACAAGCAAGACCCTTTGTTGAGGCAAGATATCAATAAGTATATCATCCAGTAGATTTAAGAATTGGTCTCGACTTAGATTCGACAGGCTTTGCTGTTCGCATACATGTGCGATCGGAAAAGCTCCAACGTGGGAGGTGGTGGCTGTTCGCTAGGCAGCTGTTGTTGCAAGAAATTCAGTGATTTCTGCGCAGCTTCAGTCGGGGACTGTTGGTTGTATCTGGAAATGATGTCCTTGGCCTTCAAGATACACGGCACATCACGTAGGAATTGCGTCAATGCCAGCAGAATGTCAATGATACTTTGTGGAAGCCTTGTGCTTCCCAGAGGGCCTTGTTCAACCGCATCTTCCAGATGTTTGACCAGGATTACTTGAGCATCGGAGCTGATAGGCAGCGTGGGGCTAGGTTTGATTCTGAAAAGGGCCCTACGCATGCTACCGAAGGCCTCATGGGGGAGTGTTCTGCTATTAAGTGCATCTTTGACGTATTCCAACGCCAAAGAAAAGCCTACTTGGTTGAGGACAACCTGGAAGGCTTCGATAGACTGCAGGGTGTCGTAAACTATGTCTCTATCCAAAATTTCGATAGCAGCTGCGGCGATCGTGACTAGGGGAGCATGATGCACAGCGACAGCCTCTATCATCACAAAGGTGTGTTGCGTCATCAGCCTATTGCTGGTTCGCACATGGTGGTCGAGGGTCCCCAGATGCCGTTGTACTGCCTGGACGATGTGATACCTCTGCGCGAAGTCCTTCGAGTTTCTGTCACACCATGAATGATCTTCATTGATGTTTGGGCTTCGGTTTATCATGGCATACAGCTGTTGCTCAAATGCATTCGCACGGTCGACGTGTAGGTCCAGGAGGCTCCGTGCAACAACGAGGTTCACAGAGGCGATGTAGGGTGCTACACAATGCATTCTCTCGCGGACAAGCAAGAGTAAACCGAAGGTATCCTCTTTGAATCGAAGATTAGCCCTTGGGGCGTGCAGGTATGCAACACTAGGTGAGGGCATCGACAACATGGTCAGAGACCACATAGCTCGCAGGCACGTCGTTGCCCGTCTTTGCGCTTGGGGGGTGGGTGGGTGCCCATCTATACAGGTCGCTAGCAGCCGCGGGATGAGGTAACAGAGGTTGGCAGATTTGTCTTCACAATGAAGGAGTCGATATAGCAGCAACTTTGCACTGTAATCGTTGGCTTTGACGATACTGGGTATGACCTCAACGAAGGGCTCAACATCGGCGATATGGCTAAGAGAGGCAAAGGACCAGCGTATTGCTTGTAAGTCACGCTCATCACGCATATTTGATATGGAGGTCGCTTCGGCTTCACGTTCCTCTTCCAATGTACCGGATAAGCAAACAGTGTCACCGTTCACGTCTTTGCGGTGGAGAAGGCGAAGTTTTTGGAGAAGGGTCCAAAGCACTGTTGACAAAGGCGTTCTGTAGGGGCAATTGTGGCAGAGGATGGGGAGTATCGTAACAAGTCCATATAGGCCGCAACAAACGATAAGGATTCCAAGTATCAAGAATCCAATGGCAGGGTTTACAGGATGGAGAAAGGCGGCCAAGCCGGCGAAAAATAGGAAAAGAGAGATATGCAGAAGCATTGGGATTGTTTCAACAACAGTTGCCATTTTGAAGGATCCGACACCCTGCTGGACGTAGGCATTGATCCTGGCACGGTCTTGCGGGGCGGGTCGATGATCTGCTGCATGAGTACATTGTCGCGTCCATTGCTCGACGAGGATAGCACCAAGAGCACATGATAAGATGCAGGCCATACTAAGAAACCAGAGGGTGTTGCATATTAGGGAAGAAGTAGAAGGGGTAAACACCTCCGAGTTTTCTTGGAGAATCTTCTTCGCGATGAGAGGGGGAGAGGTGCCTGCTGTTTCCGCCAACTGCCGGGAAATTTGTGCAAGGAGAAGGACGGAGATGTCCTGCGGGTCGGGGTTGAGCCTTTTATAGCTCTCAATGATAAATGCAGTAACGCTCGCAGAAAAAAGACCAGCCTGGGGAAAGGAGCATTAGCATAGCGTTTGCGGAAATAGGTCGGTATCTGTACAAAAATAAGGATTGCATCCATATCGCCCTTCCAATTCTGTGCAAGGGCTTTATTGTACTGCTCTGCCTTATTGAGATAGACGGACCAAAGTTTGGACGATGGACCATCGTATCTGGATGACCCTTCTATAGAGAATTTTCAGTGTAGGTATTAAAACATGAACTGGATCCATCACCTCCTTGACCTGTGACCCCCACGTCCGACATTGAGTTTGAAGTTAACCTCAGTCCAGAGATATAGGAAATCCTATCTGTCAGGGGGAAGCAAGAACCGAGAGCTTAAGGGCATTTTTTTTTGGTGTGTG
>JASFDG010000101.1:0-51502 GCA_036937095.1 Phaeolepiota aurea
TTAGCTGGTATTAGAAGGCATACCTTGTTTCTGATGTGTTTCCTATGCGGTGGAGGTGGAGGCTGAGCCGGATCGCCTGCCAACCATTCCTTTTGAATGAACCTGTAGTATTGCTTGGTCCATAACATTCCACCGAGCGCTTGCCTCATAATTTGTCTAAGGTCTGGGCTGATTGGACCAAGGATTAACGCGTCGTAAAACTCCTGAGCCTCTTGACGCCTTTCTTCGATCGCATCATCGAACAATCCCTCGTCTTCTAATGTTAGATCCTGTCCATAGCGCGTTGGCGTCAACTTCAAGCGAACAACGGCACATCCGCCGTTTCCGGGAACATCATCAAAGGTATAGTGTGCAGCTGACTTTGTTCCCCTCTTATCCGGATTGACATAGTTAGGTGTGGCAGGGAATGGCGTGCAAGGCCCTTCTTCGGGTATATCTGGGCGTTCAGCCCCGAATGAGGACGCAGTTCGAGGTCGGGTCCTTGTAGAGAAAAATCCCTCCGGCTGGGAGGCAGAAGGGGCTACTCGGTGGGATGGAACAATATGGTCGTGGAAGCCGTCCTTCGCATATAGAGTTTCGTTCGTTCCGCCGTAAAGTCTACTAAAGTTTGTGTTATTCTCTGTGAAGAGGAGATCAGGCTGGACGCTATCGGCATCGTCTTCAATCTGGAATCCGTTCGCAGGACCAACGGCAGGGGGTGAAGGGAGGCAATAGAGATGAGTCTTCCCAAGGGTAGGGTGGCGCGATGTTATACAATTTAATTCTGTTCCACGAACAGACCCGCTCATTACAGGCATTGGGGGCTTTTCGAGGGACCAAGACCAGGTATTCGGATACCACAGCTGAGGGACAACATGTATCGTTGCCGGGTCTGGTCCGCGGTTATAGGATGTAATACGGATGTAAACGCTATCGGGGTCCTCCTCGTCTTTGGCGTACTGTTCATCCAATAAGAAACAAAAAGCAAAGGGAAAACGGGATCAGTACTTGCCTCGACGAAAACATCCCAATACCTATCCTCATCAAACGCATCTGTATCAAGAATCTCATACTCAGAGACATCGCGGTCCCTCCTCTGGTTCTCCGTCACCAGCTGTTCATAAGGATATCTTCGCTGGGGGTATTTATACAAGAACTTCATGTAAGAATGGGTTGGCGTCGAGTCGAGGTAATAGTACAGCTCTTTGACATCCTCGCCGTGGTTGCCCTGGTGGCCAGTAACACCAAAGAGACGCTCTTTCAATATAGGATCTTCGCCGTTCCAAAGTGAAAGCGCAAAGCAAAGACGCTGGTGGTTGTCGGATATCCCGGCGATACCATCCTCACCCCATCTATATGCGCGGGAGCGAGCGTGCTCGTGGGGGAAGTGGCTCCAGGCATCGCCATCTGCTGAATAATCTTCGCGAACGGTGGCCTAAGATACCGAGGAAAGGGTCAATTGATTGAAAGGAACAGCGGGCTGCACTCCGTCATCACATCGATCAAAAATTGTACGTACCCACTGTCTGTCGCTTAGATAAGGACCCCAGCGCTTCCAGTGTTTCTCTCGGGCGTCGTCCTGTGCCAAACGGTGCTTTTCTGCGCCTGCATACTTTTGTCCCAGCTCTTGCGCGAGCCGATGTCGATAAGGATATGACTCTTCCGCATCGACTGGCTTCGGCGATGCCTCCACGGGTTTCCCCTTCTTTGGTGGGGGCGTTGGCGGGGCTGGGGGTTTTGGGATCTCAATGGTCAACCCTAGATCGCGCTCCTGGGATGACGCCTGTTGGCTATCTGGGGTGGCCTTTCTGAACAATTTTTCCTGGACTTTGCGCACTGCATCCGTCGCCATTGATCCTCAAAAATTAGAAGGTCGATGGGCGGGACGTTCTTGCCAGATGGATGTTGAGAACAAACGTTTAGCGGGCAGTTTAGAACGAAACCCTTAAAATCGACGCGTTTTCGATCGAAATCAATTCATGATGACGACACTGCTGGAGTACAGTCAGTATAAGGCCTAAGGGCTTCATTTTAGAAAGCTGATTTCATTTCAGATACACTGCCTAACAGACTCGTGACCACCATGCGGATAAAGGGAGTTCGAAAAAAAAGAGGGGGGTTACGATTTCGGTGCTTGTTGTATATATATGGGTAGTTTAGCGATCCAAAAGTCCAGGTGCTGGATGGTTGGTAAATAGTAGGATAGAAAATTGCGGTAACGAAGCAAAAAACACAGGTGTATGTGAGGCGAGGTGCAAAAAATACAAATGTTGGGGTAGGCTGGTGCGAAGGATCATGAAGCATGCGAGATGTTGGAGTAGTCACACCCCTTGGGTATCACGGTGTATAAGGTGGGGAATGCGGGAGCAGTACCGTAAACTTTAGAACCCCAATCAATGGGGCAGGAAAGCGCAGTGAACGAATACCACCAACCCAAATCAAAAAAAAAAAGTAAGAAAAACTTGCAAGGAGAGAGGGGCTGTACCAATGTCGTCTAGCAGCACAGGTATCGAGCTGGCACTCAAGTGCCCCAAAAGGGCATCTTTGATGCCCTATAGGAGAGAGATATGTTAAGCTCTCCTTGGACGCTGGGGAGTCCAGTGTCTTTCGAGGTCAGCTGCCAAGAGCACGCTTTGCGTCCAATCTTCACCGTGGTCGCTGTCATCTAACAGACCGAGATGATTCGAGGCCGTCGAGGACACGCGCGCTCTTAAATTTTGCAGCTCATCTGTATCAACTGCCACTGGCGAAGCCAAGGATGCTAGTGAGCTTGCAGCGGAGGGAGAACGATACCAATCAGCGATTGGAGTCTGACCAGCTGGCACAGATGGCGATGTTTTTTGAGTCTCTGGTTTTGCTGTTGCTACAGCTTGGACTGAAGGAGTTGTATTTGGGCATCGGGGCATCCCGAGGCCTAGGCCAAACCCCAAGGAAGGTCCTTCAATTGGCGTATCTAGCGTTGGTGGGAGGTTGAACGAGCTCCCCCCCTGAGACGCCGTTACCGCAGACAGCGGGGTGGATACTGAAGAATCGCTTGCCGCCCGAGGTGCTTGTAAATATGGGCTCAATCCTTCAGGTGGCAGGGGGCTAGAGATGAAGGGTCTCGAGGCAAGATTCGAGCCGACGAGGGACGATGACGATCGTTTCCCGAACAACAAGTGCAGAGAAGGCTTTTTTGATCGCAAGCCACGACTTGGTGTGATAGATGATGGGGATGGTGGATCTGCAGCTGGCGAATGAGATGAGAAACCTGCTAGTGAAATGATAGGAATAGAGCGTCTCTTCGTTGGAGAAGGGCGGTCTTGAGAGGGAAATTGGACAGATCCGGGTGATGACATAGGGATACTGGGCAGCGGTCGTGCTGTGTCCAAAGATAGAGGTGCTGTTTCTGCGATCTTCGGAGGCCCGTCAGGTTTCTGGTGATCAAGTTTTGTTGGGCTATGTGGACCGCTGTTATGCTCCAAAGGTAGATGCGGAAGCGATGGCTGATCAGAGGATGACGTGCGGGTAGATACCGATTCTGCGGAGGAGGAGATTAAAGGTGGAGGAGAGGAAAATGAAAGATGATGAGGGGATGGAGAAGTCGCAGAATAGCCATCCGACATAGAGATATCATCCTGAACAGAGGAACATCTGCTTTTGCTATCCAGGTAAACGGTAGGGATTTCAGGTCGATCAATGACTGTCCACCTTCGTTGAGGATCGCTTTCTTCTATGAGTATTGATTCTTCTGCGGAGCCATGATAATCGGAACTCATACTTCCTTCGGGAGTTTGGCTTACGCTGCTTGAGCTGTCGCCGTCAAGGCGGTCCTGCGCATCCGAGAACTCGTCGTCGTCGTCATCGGAGCTAGCCATGCTCTTCGAAGGAGCTATATCTATAACGATACTTGTCCTCTTGATGTCCAGCACAGGAGAGTCCACCTCGGGTACCCATAGACTATCTTCGCAAAGCACTCTCAACAGAGACGGATTCATGTTCAAACTGGGGCAGAAGACGAGCAAGAGATTGCTGAGAGGCATCTTGGTCTGCTTGGTGTCCTCGGTCGTCGCCTTAATGAGCTCAACAACAGTCTTGATTAGATCCCGGTTTTCGGCAGGCAGCTGAGCAATTAGCACTCGGAGCGCCTTCATCAATGATCTGGAAGGCGGGCGCATCCCCGCGAATGACGGCATCGCTAAGGTTGACAGTGAAGGGGGTTTTCGTAATGACGGAAGCGCAAATCCACTACTCCTTGGATTTGAAGGCAAGCCCAGACCTTTGGAACTGGAACGTCCGATTGCACTAGGACTAGCATCAGAGGCATTCATGCTCGTTTCTTGGTTAATAGCAGCGTCAAAATAGGGAAGGAGGGCGTGGGTGAGGATGGGCTCTGGTACTATATTTACACATGTAAATGTCACTTTGCCTTGACAATACAAAATAAATTGCACTCACGTTCGCGGAGATAGGCTTTGAAGACGGAGGCTACGGCATGGGGGTCAAGGTCTCCCGGAGCACAGTCCGTCATATCGTAATCAGCACCTGCGAACATAATTAACTTGTCATTCCCCGAATTAAACCCGCAAAAATTACCTGTATCAAACTCGGTACGCAACTTAGTTACATGCGAAGCCCGCCCGCTAACCCTGAATGGACGCCGTGTGAGATTTAGAGAGAAAAAAGGATAAGATAACACACCTGAACAAACCCTCTTCTTGTACCCCCCAGATCAACAAATGTTGTGCGCATCGAACCACTAGAGCAGGCAACATCCTCTCCTCCAGAGCTCGCAACGAGACGCCTCGTTCAATGCGGGTCATCGAAACGTCCGTGTCTTTATTTCCACGTCCCACCCATACTCCGGTCTCCTTTACAACCTGCTTGAGGTCTCTCCCAAAGACAATCTTGCCAGTGATCGAGTTTCCAAGCTTCGCCCTCAATGGTCCTCGTAACTGCTTCCCGAGGAGAGGAACTGGGGAGGGGGCAAATGGATCGGACTCTGATGGTGATCCCGACGCGATGCTTGACGACACGCTGTGCGATCCTGATGAAAGATTATGGTAATGCGGGCGTCGCCAATGTTGAGGAGCGCCGTGTGTGCTGGAGTTCGACTGGTTCGATATGGTCTTGGTGAGCATATTGTCCGTATGTGCGCTCGTATACGAGGATGGGGCTGCAACACTCGACGATGAGGAATGGCCAGAACTGGAGGAGCTCGAGCTCATGCCCCAAGCCCGACCCATTTTCTCAACGGCGCGTTTAGCCAATCCCGCGGCAGGAGCAAAGCCGTTGGACATGCTAATCGCAGTTTGCCTGAACGACGGTGCATGCATCTGGGACGTACTTGGCGGACGATGAAACTGAAGTGGAGGCGCGGGAAGGGTTCGCTCATGCTGGATATTAGGATGTGAAGCGAGTGGTTGACTCGTTGCTGCTGTCCAAGCAGCGAGCCGACCACGTATGTTCTGGCTGCTGGACTGAGCCTCACCAGAAGAGGAAATGAAACCTTGGGCATCGGTGCGTGTAAGCGCCGGGGTCTCCCTTGCCGAGTGAAAGGGTGAAACACCTTCACTAAATGATTGTGACGGGGTCTTGTAATCGGCTGCGGATGCACTGGTAGAATATGCTGTGGGTTGGGGCTTTAGGAAAGTATGTGGGTCGAGATTAAGAGACATAGATCGTCGATTCTTGGTCCGCAAAGAAGGAGTGGGCGAGATTTGTGGCTTGATGGCGACAAGGCGGACATTGTTTTTGGGTGGTTCGTCGTCTTCTTCTTCCGGCAGACCAAAACCTGCGTCGGTGACAAGTGCGCTTATCCTTTTAGTGTTAGGAACGATGGTATGAGTTGATTGGAATGATTCTGCCATTGAGACTGGACGCGAGGCTCGATTCGCGGTCGCTGCTCCAGGCCGAATGGTATGGTGACTGATTGTCGAGTCACTCTTGCGCCAAGCATCCTTCAACTCTCCCTTACTAGATTGTTCAGCCTCCGGTTCTTCACTCTTTAACCGCTCCAATTCTAGCTCCTTCTGCTGCTCTCCCATACGCATGTAATTCACAGCCGACGATATCGCAGGGCTGATCGGTATGATAGATGATCGATTGCTCGGGGGTAGTGAAGATGGGCCAGGCGTAAGGTTTTGACCCAGTGGGGTAGTAGGAGCTCGTGTTGGTTGCTGTCTAGGAGTGGGCTTAGGTGGTGGTGTAGGCGGGAGGGGAGGGGATGGTTGTGCCGCCTCTTGTTGCCTGTTGCTCTTTCTCCCGCCGCCATGGAATGCCTGTGTCGCCAGTTGTGTCAGCCTTTTAGCACCCCTAAACTGCGTACTTTGTGGTGAAGGGGGGGGTGTTACCTGAGTTCCGGACGGCGAGGATGGGTTGGACTCTGTTCGCTGTGGTGAGTCTGCCCATGTCTCAGGCTCCTTGCCCTTGCGGGAGAAAGTTGACGAAGCGTCTTCAGACTTTTTGCGGCGGGCAGCAAAAGCGCGCTTTAGTCTTGAACCACTGGTCGTGACAGCGGCGTTGATGCCTTTGGAAGCAGCTGAGGAGGCCGAAGGGACAGGGGGGGCTGGTGCGGATTTGCTGTAACTATGGCCCATAGAAGCAAATGGAAGAGAAGACGAGCGAGGTGCAACAGCAAGGCTACTGCCGTACACTCTAGGAGGAGGAGAATACGAGGAGGGTGCGGAATGATCCGACGAAGAAGAGGTATTATCTTGCAGGCTAAAGCCTAGTGCAGCGCTACGCGGCTGCATAAACGAGGCAGGAGACGAAGACAACGAGGATGAGGGTGGTGATGGAGCAGAACCTGAGTCAGAAATGGCTGCATGGTGTGGTGCCGCTGGGCTCGTGGCATGACCGAATTCAGGGGGCATCGTGGCCGGCAGACACGGCTATTGAAGGTAGATAGACTCTATATGGATATTAGGAAAATCTAGGAGGGCGAGAATCAGATATATGGGTATATAGAGACGAAAGAGAGACAGAGTAGAGAGGAGAGTAAGGCAAACAACCGCGAAGCCACCTCCGTTCCACAGACAGCGCGTCCGTTGCGATGACACTCGCTTGTCCTCCACATGAAATACAGACGTTGTACTCACATATTAGAGGCTTAGCTCGCCGTTGCTAGATAGAATCCTCATTTGTGTTGTATGCGTTGGCATAAAAGAACATGTGGGTTCTGGCCAAGGAGGAATGTACAAAGTGGGCTCTCCCTTTTTTCCCCGTTTGACATAGATTAAATTTGACATTATTAATCCAAAAATGCACATCATCTCTTTTGGTAGCTAATAAATAACAATATCTACTTCATCTGATGTCCTTGCTCTTCAGTCCTGTATGTAGTAGTCAAGAATATGTACAATAGTATGTTTCTCCAGAAAGGCCGTAATGTGAACAGGATCTGATGATCGCCCTAAAATAGGGCAATCATGGCGGCACCAAGAACTCTTTGACCTGAGATAGCAAAGAACATCAATCATTTGTATCAGAAGCATGCATGAGGGAAACGAACCAGCTCATATGTGAAAAATGATGTCGCTATACTCGGCGCCACTTTCACTGTGGCAAATGTTAGCATCTCGCTTTCGACAATACTCGCCGAAACACATACAGAGGTTGGGCCACAGACCCCTGTAAAGGCCGGAGACGCCCTCAATTTGTAGGATGCTACGCAAAGCATCAATCGCACCACTATACTTGACACTTCCCCCCTGCATACCCGTGACCTGCATCTTTCGACGCAGCACATCAAAGGGGTATGTTAGCGTCTGGGATATTGAGCCTACAATAGCACACGATAAGCACAGTGATACGCTTTACATCCGGATCTCACTCGCCTGCTAATGCACCACACGACAGCTTTCTGCCGACACTACTTTTTCCAGGAGGGGTTATGATTCCTCTTAAAAACTCATATGCTGCGAAATTGATTCCCACATAGGGTGCAACGCCCACTGCAGTCGTCACTAACCCGCGGTACAGGCCACGCACACCACCCTCCTCGCGAATAATCTTCAGGGTCATTCCCAATATAGTCAAGTCGGCTTTGGTATATCCTTGTGGTATGGGAGCAGATGCTACCGATGATGTATGGTATGCTGACGCAAGCGCATGTTTCAATGGTATTGATGAGGCCACCAGGGTAGGTTTTGATGCAGCAGCTAGAGGTATAGATGCTGTGGCTATAGAAAGGCGCGAGCGAACAAGATCTAGAGGGTATGTTGAACCTAAGTAAAGATCAGAAGGCGAAAGTGGCACATATCACACTGAAAACCCACAAACTGATGTGATTCCCGCTAATGCCCCACTCGCAAGTCGCTTCGGCGTATCCAGTTCTTTTGAACCATGCCGTGTAAACCACTGAGGATATAAAAAAAATGACGTCAGTTTTCAGGGTTCGCCATGATGGGTCAAGACTAGAAAACAAAGGACAGACTGAACATGCCTTTTTCAGTTGTTCATATGTAGTAAACTGAACAGCACTTGCAAAAAAAACACTATCAGACCCAACCACGGCGAATGTGTGAACGATCGAACTCACCTGTAGGGCACAATTCGGAGACAATTAATTCCATTTCCCCGCATAAATCCTTTGAAGCCTTCCTCTTTCCACATTCTTACAAGACTGCGCCATACGCCCTTGTATTGTCCATCAGATCCTTGCTGTTGGACTTGCCTGCCCAACACGCGATTGGAGTCAGCCTCCGAGGTGCCAGACGCCTAATTAATGGCTGACTGGATTGACTCACTGAATGATCTTAAGCCTTTCTAATGGGCTGACCACTGTACGTGAGGCAGCACCCGCACATCCCCCCGCTATAATTCGGGTCAACACCGCATTCAGCCTGCGCATGCATATTACCACGAGTAGAGAAATCACACACCGATAAAATACGAGGTTACCTCTGGTGTGAGGAAAAAGACAGATTTCTTTGCTGGCTGGGGCAGTAATAGCTGCGCCTCCTTCGACTGTGGTCTTCCTTCGTCGGCCACCTGTGCTGCTGAAGAATTGGTGGTGGTCATTGTCGTGATAGAGGAATGGGGTGCGCTTGTAGCATGAAAAGAGAGAAGTGGATCTAGAATAGAATGAAATAAAAAGGAAAGCGCCTTGCAAGGCGTCTAGGACAGGCTAAGAGACCAGAAGATGAAAGGAAAACAGGGACTCAGTGCATCCGGCAGCCCCGATCATTTTGCATTAATGGTAGGGTCACGTGGATTTTTTTTTTCTCGTCATTTCAAATTTGAGTTTGGCTTTTTCGGGGCTTAAAATTGCACAAAGGCCACTGCCACCCTTGCCCCCACACTGGAGCAAAGATGAAGCCAGGTACAAAGACCTCTTTAGCCCCCGCGAGGGGCTCGTTATCGATTAAAGAAAGGTCAGAATCTACATGGATCAGGATCCGGATACTAATTGCTTATCTAGGGAAACAGGTCTTGGAAGCGCGACAGCATGACCTCAAGGGCAGCCTCGTGAAAGCTTGATTGCACAGCTATCGCGAAAAAGACGCAACCGAGTGCAATTTTGAAGGCCGTGCGGAGCGAGCATGTGGACTCTTGGCGATGCGTGCTCCCCTCCGCATTGCACTCCGGCGCTTTGTGTGCCGACACATATAGCAGGCATAAGGCCTTGTTTAATCAGACACAAGAGTACGTTCTCACTCCTGACTTTCATGTTCCGGAACACACCACCGGTGGTGCAATCTATCAAGGTATTATTGTATCCCACCTAAAGATTTCCGCTGTCATTCCTTTGCTTTTTTGGTTCCATCAGCCTTGTGTTGTTCAGAAAGATGAAATGACAGCTTTTTGCCTGCCTGTACATGCCTCGCCCGGGAACTACTTCATGGCGGAAGAGCGGTTGAGTGACCATTTTCCATGCATGTTGGCCTTCAACTTTGGGCAATTGTACCCACGGAGGTTCACTGGCGCCCAAAAAAGCAACATGCCAGGCTGTACCTGGAGCCCTACAACCATCGAACACCGCATCATTCAGGAAGCACACTATTCTGAACATACGTGAAACTTCCACCAAAGTGAAACCCCACCAGCCAGCGGAACACAAAATGATGCTGTATAGCTCGAGCCAGCCCTTGCAGAATGTGTTCCGAACCTGAACAGTCATTCGGCCGTTTTGCACTCACAGCGGTATTTTGGGGTGCTAGCAATGACAAGGATCACACAGAGAGACTGCTGTCCATCACGTTATATTCTTAGGAACGATCTCGAATTCAACATCATGGTAGAATAATGTATCAATTCAACAGTGAACCGAATTGATTTCAAAGTGGGGCAGTACGCATGACTAGAAGTGGGCGTGATGCGGGCGATTAGCGTGTTGGCTCGCAATCAGCGACAGCGGTGTACAACTGTTCACATCGCGGGCCTGCTAACGCCGGCGAAGCTGACAACCCATTCCGTGATTCATCAGCTCTCGACGCGACAGATGCGTTCCGATGGCATCTTCGTGATACAATATCAAAGCATCGCGATCCGTTCTCAACCTTTTTGCGCCGTCCGAGGGGTATTAGCACCCGAGAGGTCATTCAGAGCCTTCTGCACCTCCAGACGCTCCATGACAGCTCGATGTAGACTCGACGTTGTTCCCTTGGGCTTGGTGGGTGCAGACGGCGAGTCTCCAACATGGCCACTCGACGCCGCAGATGTTTTCTGACCTTGATCTTTCTCCACGAGACGCATATGGGCCGGAACGATGACAGGAGTTGCACGGGGTGGTGGCGGCCACTATATAAACGATAAACTAAATCGCATGATGGAAAAGGCGGGAGAGAAGCATACCCCTCGATTTGGTTGATTAAAATGTAGAGCAGCCCATGGAGGATATTCTTTTTCAAGCCGTATAATATGCTCTTCAACGAGCTTGAGGCGAGCCAAAAGCGTGTGTGGGGGCGATGGAACTAGATGTGTATGTAAACCGCAGGGGGGATTATAAACGCGAAAAGAGACTGACCGTAGCGCATAGCGAGATGAGATTCAATATTCTCCAGGCGTTCAATCAGTCCCGGGTGACGCGACGCTGTAACAGACTCCTCGTTTTGTTCAACGACACCACCACTCCGCTCCGCTCCAGTTTGGTCTCTTCGATTCTCATTCCTTATCGCTTTCCCTTCTGTTTTCTTAACAGTTCTCCGTAAAGGGCCCTCCTCATTTTTTGCGATGTCGTATTTCATTTGGACATCACGGTCGATGGTTTTAGCATCGGCCCTTGAACATGACGCAGAGCCAATATCCACATCTCCTCCTTGGGCGACGCGTCTGCGTTTTTCGTCCAAGGAGAGGAGAAACTCGCGACGATTAGAGTCGTCGTTTCGGGCCCGCTTTTGGGCCAGAAAGGATGATATTGCCCGAGTTATCTGGGGAAAGATTCAGTTATACGCCCAAACATTAAACGCTAACCAATTTTTACGGAGGTTGGCGACTCTGCTTTCTGCCCACTTGCAAGATGCACATAATCCAGCCTCCTCTCTTCGAGTGAGACGATCGGTTCCTTCGTATCAAGGAAAGGTCTCAAGCCAGATCCGCCAGGAGCCTACCCAAACAATGGTCAAATCATATATCAAGGAGCATTCCCACTTTGTACACACTGTTAGCCGATCCACTAGTCTCTTCAATGCCTTCGGAAGCTTCTTGCGCTCCCTCTCCTCACTTAGAACCAGCATATCAGATTCGAATCCACGAAGGGCTTGCGTCAATCCCACTTCTTCAAGAAATGTGCTTAGAACGATATCCCAGTCTTTCATTGGTTCAATATCTGGAGGCTCTTCCTCTGCTGACGGCGAAACCCGCTGCTTCGTGGGTTCGGTTTGACGCGCAATAGTGGGTTGTGGAAGAAAGGTAATTGGTGTTTGATAAGAGGGCATATAAGGGACATATGGAGAGTGTAGTGGCGTTTGGGATACAGCATAATAGGGATTACTCACCCAGGGCGTGTGTCCTGGGGTCTGTCTGTAGTAGCTCGACGGCCCTGCTGTAGAAGTGCTGATTCCATAATTTGAGTAATAGTCCTGGACAGGTGGTGACTTTATGTTTCCACCAGATTGACTCGTAGACGACTCTGCAGTGGAGGAAGAAAGTCCGTTGGCCATAAGATATCGAAGAGCAAATATTGCATAGCCACCGCCCATTCCTACCAAATATTGATCCTAGTTTGTTTGAATCTAAATTTAAACAGGTGGGTTGATTTGCCACAACGACGCCTACCTTGGTCCCGGATCTCTCAACACTTACACCGAAAGGCTGTTAATCCTCGAGATCCAGATTTTTCATTGTGAGCTTCGGCGTCGGCTGTACCTCATACATAACATCTGACCGAGCAACCAGATACCATCATTGTCCAATGAAAGCACACGACATTAAGTTGGCCCTCGATGTCTCGGCCTGATGTCGGTGAGCTATCGATATTCAGGACATTGAGCAAAAACGGGCAAGGGAACAACCCTGACTGGATAGTGATGACCGAACAACCGATCGACTGCCAGCAAGCTTGCACATCCTTGGCCACTACAATCACGTTCAGATGACAGGTCACCGATTCTTCGAGCTCGATAAACTCATAATTCAAATAACATGGAACACCTGATTCTCTCGTACACGACCTGTTAACTAATACACTATGAGAGTTGCTTGCACCGGACAGGCATTACCAACTATCGTTGGTGTATATCCCTTGAGAATCTCAATCGAACGTATCTGCGTTATCGAGTCGGCCGTCGGGGGACCATTTGACCAGCATGGATCGCCATTGCTCCAGGTGTTCCATATCCAATGGCCAGCCGCTGATGGAATCTGTATAACGGGGGCAAAGGACGATTGAAGTTTCAGCCCTGATTGGACGAACAATTAATAGAACCGCTCACATTCGCCGTAAGTCGTGCGACCTGATTGCCGTCAATGAAAAATGTGGTGGCTTGTGACGTCCACTGAAAAAAAGGTTGTTCATTAGTCTTCTGTCATGTACGCTGCAATTGCGCTAGGTGCGTCGAATTACATCTATGCGATACTCTATTTCGTGCTGGTCAGCAAAAGATGCGGCGTTAGGTAACTATCAGAGATAACGGACCATGGAAATCAGCCCTGGGATCAAACCCAAACGGAATCGTTGCATGAGTGGACGACCCTCCTGGTGTGGTCGCCTGTTCTAATTTTGAGCTCCCGTATGAGAATAGGAAGCGTGGAGGGAACGTACCTGATTCGTCGCCCAGATACCTGGGGAAAGGCAGGAATTTCCCTCGAAGATGGTGCTCGTCAGGGTCTCGAAATCAATTTCTTGGTTATCGTTCACTATTTTAAAAAAAATCAGGAATTGGGATTGGGGCGCTGCGCAACGCTGTGCTGGCTTACAGTAGAAGAAGTTTCCCTCGACAACCCCGGGGACAGCGCTAGACTTCATGACAGTTCGTACGGAGGCATATTTAAACACATCATTCGTCACCACCTCCGCGCTCTGAATAGTGCTGCCACCGTGATATGCGGACACTTTCAGGTTCAACGTACCATCGCCGAGTGCGACATTAGATGGAATAAACGTATGAGGCACTGGACTATCGTTCACAGGATAGTTACTGATAGAAAGCCCATAGTTTCTAAAAGCGCAATAAACCCCCCGCATCAATATCATGATGATGCCGTCATGTAAAATACTGCAACAACAAAAATAAAACTCACGAGAGCAGCGCCGCTGGACTATCTCCTGATTTAGCTCCCGAGAAATCAGCCTGTACCCTTTGTTGGAAGCCCCCCGATATCCCAGGAACGGTGTACGTCCCGCACGATGTCTGCCGCTGCGCGAGCGCGGCGCTGGCGCCCATTTGCTGGAGCGACGCGATGAGGACTACACCTAGAGGAAGAACTTTAGACATGCTTCTGAATGCCCAAGTAGCTCCTGCAGCGCGAACGTATTTATACAAATCTGTATCAGGGTGCAATGGGCCGGAAACCCCAACGGGGCCTTCGTCCGGCACCCTCCACTGATCCTTTCGATGCGCACGGCGGCAGGATCAGTCAAACATATATCCTGACATGCGCCGGGATCTGCGGGTTAGGCTACGTGCTACCGCCATCACCGTGCCAGCTCATTTGTTGATGACTTCTAGTAAAATCGACGTTTCGAATAACAATTCATCATGGAAACCAGCAGGGTGCCGGTTAGCCATTATAACCTCTGTTGATCATTTCAATCACGACGGCCTGCCAAGTTAGCAGTGTGTGACATGTGGTGTTACATTGTACCTGTGCATTTCTCGCTGGGAACTTAGGCTTGTTATTTGTTTCATATGTAGGCATAGGCGCCTTGGGCCGGCCGGACGCAGTACAACTTAAGGCCTAAGGGCCCAAGCGGTGCACCTGCCATGGGGTAACTTTGTCACGCTGGCCACATCGTCGAGCAACATCCCAGCAACGAAGACACGTCATGAGTTCCAACTGGTGTGTGGAAGGAAGGCTCTCATCCTTGGGTTCCATGGAGCTCGGACATGCTCACGTCGTTGCATGCGACTCACCATGTAATGTGAAGCGCGGAATTCGAGGGGCTGATGGATTTTGTGAGATCCCCTCACGATGTTCTCCGTGTGGGAATGTCTGCGCTTTGCTGGGCGTTCTAGAAGGGGGAAGACCTTTGTCCGTGGCTTCCAACCTTATCTTTGAGAGGACGGCCAGAAATTAGGACCAAAAAATCGGGCCAACCGTGTATGATTCAACAGGCTTGCCAGTGATATATTGTTATGAGAAACAAACATACTAGTCCGATATTGCTGTTTGCGCCAATATTGATCGGCTTTTTTCAACTTCGGAGATTATGGTCTATTCATAAACCAAAGCCAATAGCGGGCGACTTCCTATGATTGATTATACGCTTCCAGTGATTAATTGGGTGTCCTAGAAGGGGTGATATCTGAGTGCATCCACGGTCATAGATGTAAAGGTACTGTTGATTCAGATCTGTGAATGAGTATAAGAGCATACGTAACGGCCAGACTAGGAGCCGAGGGTTTTGGCGTTCTGTGACATCTGTGGAGGCTTTTCTCAACTGTGAAAGAGACTTGACGAGATTTTCATTTGGAGGTAAGGGTTGGATCATCGCTGTCGTATGCAGGGTGACTGCGAACAACCATGTGGCAGTGCTGAGTCTGGATCATCCATGTTGATAAGTATCGCAACCACGATGCCGGCGGGATGGGGCGTCCGCCGCGCCAGGATAAGTGGCAGATGTTGGAGAGTCCAAGAGCAGATATATTTTACCACTTCAAATGCATCCAATCTGCGCGATAATATCAGGGACTTGGTCGATGTAAAGATGCTGAAAATACATTGGAATCAGTAGCCAATGATTCGGTCTGTCGTCCGAGCGCTGATCGGGCCGTTGTACTAGATAGTCATAGTGACCCGTCGGTGTTGCTGTGGGCCTCAACCTTCCCCTCCAAAAGTGAGTAGATTGTACAGGGAAAAAAGGCTAACCTTACTCTGGAGTTGTATAGGAAATGACCCTACGGCAGCCAAAGGGGAAGAGAACGGCCAGAAGAAAGTTTTTGAAAACGGGCATAGGGAGGGCTAGCTGGAAGGAATCTGGGGCAGGGCCGAGGTGTGACCTGTTTGGTGTGACATGAATTGCCACGGTTCTAAACATGATTACAACCAGTCATGCAATGATATACTTAAGAGCACCAGTATCGATGTCCACTTGCATCCACCGCCCATTGCTTCTAAACTACTACAAGCCTGTGCCATGAATCTGCTGCAACCTTTCCTTTCGCCGTCCTCTAGAGCTAGCTCTTCAAAACTCAATCCACCGCTCGAGTCCACACCAGGCGATCTGCTAATTGAAATTGCCCAATGTCTGGACTCGCGCACAGATGTACTCAACTTCTGCCTTGCAGTGAGCTTTTTCCTTCTTCAATCATTGTTTTCACAGCAGCCTTACATCGCCCATCGCAGTCGAGCCATGTCTGCTCTAACGTCTCTTCTGTCCTCTACGAATCAGTCGTCCTCACCTCTGTTGATCAGTGTGCAGAGACACTGGGAATGCTATCGAGGCGTGTCGACATTGCTAGACACGTTCGCGAACTTATCATCCGACCCCAAGACGCAAACAAAGAGGCCCTCACGCCACTTGAGCGGGATATCGCCTGCTCGGCAGTCATCCAGGCCATCAGCTCGATGGCCTTTGACGCACTGGTGAAATTTGTGTGGGATGCAGATGAACTGCCTCTACACGACGACGTATGGTTCGCCTTGCGCATGGGGTATGTCTCTTTTCTTTATTGTAAACTCTGTCTCACATTCTGTTTCCGTAGGTGTCCACAACTACGGTATATCGGTACCACTATCGGTTCTATCCTACCGAGCATAAACAGTCATGTACGCTTTCCTCTTCCATACCCTTTTCTCATGCATTAAGCGAGCATCAGTTGTTCGACTTCGCAGATCTGACGGGCTTTTCGCTAACACTTAAAAATGGGTTCTATGAAAGTCATATTGACATGTTCTTGGATGGTATGAAAATTTTCCTATCCTGAACGCGGTGAATCTCACGTTTCTTTTTATAGAGGACGAACCCACTTTCCATAAATTTTGGGAGATGCTCATCCACAAGTGCCCAGATCTCGAAGAACTTACCATTGGTGGTATATCCTCGGTTCCCACTGACATCCACTACCTCGTGGAAGGGCGCTGGCCTCGCCTTCGCCAACTCACATTAGGTGATGTATGTATCGACTGGATTCCCAGACCAATGAGCCTAGGAGAGAAACGGCCCTTCATAGCCTTCCTCGAAGCGCATCCGCAATTAGAGAGTCTAAATTTGTCTCGACACACCATACAACCGACCCACTTTGCGGCACTCGATCCCGCCAGCCTCGGAAAAGTGAAAACATTCTCAGGGACACATCAGCAGCTCCAATCTCTGTCTCACATTCATCCCTACCTTGAATCGGTCACATTTCGCGATCCTGTCGAAACGCGTGAAATTTCTGCTCCAACTGTTGCCACTCTCCTACGCGACCTGACAAGCTTGAATGAGCTACGAATATCATTCACCCTGCATTCAATGTATGATAGCGGCAATCTCCTACGGTCGCTGATACAATCGTGTCCACATTTACGTCATTTGGAACTCACATGTGCGCACAAACCTTCTTTCCAGCTGGTAGGTTTCGCGATTGCTCAGTTGGGTTACATGACTGACGGCCTTATAAAGGATGCTTTCGCTAAAACAATACGGAGTTTCCCTAAACTCCGCACTTTACACCTAACACTCGTCAAGTACCCTGGTGACGACAACCTCACTGCTGGTGCTGAGCGCATCGCAAAGTGCAATCCCCGCCTGCAGAACTTTTCGCTCACCTTTATTCCTCCCGTGTCGCCTGTTCCGCTCCCATTTGCTCTCCCCCCGCGGCCCTTCCCCTTCCCCGCCAAAGCCTCCGGCGCCTTCGAGCTGTCCTGCGACGAGCACGGGCTCCCGATTAGCCTCTCCGTCATGGAGCAGTCCCGGCTCATCTGGCCATGGGGACTGGGAGTATCGTCAACGACACGCAAGTACGTCCAGGATCTCAGGCCCTTAAGTGCCCCCGAGCGGAGGAAGAAGGGGCTCAGGGGGGTGGTAAGCCTGGCGTTCGAGAAGTCATCGGCGGGGGAGGAGATGCGGATGTTCATCTTCTGCGCGCTTTTGGTCGCCTTGGCGGCCTGGGGCTTTTTGGCCAGCTCGAGCAAGGGCCGCGCACAGCAGCTGGCCTCAGGGAGGAAGACCCTTTTGTAAACAGTGGCAAATATGTTTTTGTTTTCGCGTTGTGTGTGTGGTCACTGTCAGTGAGATGTCAGGTAGCTTTTTTTCCTTGTGGGTTTCGATCCCTATTCAATCTCCTGTGTCAGACCGTCATGTGGGGCTCTATACATCCAAGTGTACCATAATGTGTATTATTTATATATAATACGACTCAATTTTGCAGGACAGCAGGACGCTTGGGTTGTCGTTTGTTTTAAACTTCCGTAATTACTGCTGTGTTCCACAGCCTAAGGTCCCATTCGTGGCCCATCATGCACATGATTCTGTCAGGCGTGAATTCCGAACATGTTCTGGCCATGGGACGCGATACCAAGCCATGACCAAGAGCGTACATGTAGATGGGGGACATTTGAGTATGTAAAATACAACCGTTCAACACATGTAGTACAAGCTGTCTAACAGGGACACCTCTACAAAGAACCATTGGCAGAAACAGAAACAGAGTGACACATGCACACATAACACCCCCATACAGCGCACACGCAGGAAAGGGAGAAGGCAAAGGGGAACAGCAACTTGGAGGATAAAAGCAAGAAGAAGGGAACGTGTCGCATGACAAAAATTTGCCCAGATAAAGCAACAGAACCTGAAGGGATGGGACTCTCGTAGATTTTTCTTTTTCTTTAAAAAAGATTCCCCCCCCGTATATGTGTAATGAGATTAGTACCTGTACATGGGGATGGCCAACGACGACGAGGCGTAACACGATAGGAGCGTGTGGGAGGGATGAATGCGAGGTGTGTTATGATAGGGAGAGAGCAAGGGTAAGAGGTAATAGGGAATGGATATATGATGTGGTTGGCGAGTACAGGGCATTATATCAATGTTTGATAGTTGCAATGCGTTTTTTTTTGGTTTGATGGGTGAATAGCGAGGGCAGCGAGTAAGGGTAGCATTATTGGGTAAGATAGAATCAGGACCTGACAGACGGTCAGCGTGCGTTCTCTGAGCAGCAACGTGCAGGCAGATAAAATAAGGTATCAAATAGAGGGAAAACCGGGAAGGCGTGTATTGGGTATCTAGAGCAGTGTGTGATGAAGAGAGAGAGCCACGCACATTTTGTATTCCACGACCTTTTCATCTGGGTCTCCCGCGACCCTGTAAGCGATGGCAATATCAAGATCGCGGTTATTGCGCGCGTTGGGTGCACACGTCAGCCGGCCCACGATCTTGTCGCCTTGGCTGATCGTCATAGTCGAGGGTGTATAGAAAACGGTCTGCCTATTGATTGATGGAAATCATGCATGAGAACAAAACACGATTGAGGAGAACCAGATCACCACGTACTTCCAATGCGTATACTGCGCATGGGGTCCAGTCGAGAACTTGACCTTTTTGTGGGTGCATTCAAAGGAGATATCGAACCAGGCGAGGAACGCGTGCACATCTAAATAACGTTTTGGTTTTGCACGATCAGTGATGTACAACGGATTTTGATCGACACGGACTGACAATCAGTGCGGGTGCAGGTCAGGGAAAAGGGTGCTTCGAAAGTGAGATCTTCCTTTTTCGCGGTGAGAAGATCGATGTGCTGGAAGAGCAGGGTGGAGGAGAGTTATTGCGGTGTTGTATCACTCGAAGGGATACTGCATACCTTGATCATGCAAGGATCCGTCACGACCGCTTTCAGTTCGACAGTGTCAACGAGAGGTTCGCGGAGGGCGATATCCTTGATACATGAGTAATCAAAACCATAAACATTGTCCCAAACTGCACGAGGGGACCAAAATTATGAGGGGTGGAGGAGGAGTACAAAAGTGTTTGGTGCGTACAGTTAATCTTCTCATCTTTGTAATCCTGATCCTCGATGGCTGCGAGGTAGAGAGTGGCGGTGTCAGGGAAAATGAGACCACCCTTAGCGAGGTACTTGTCCCGAGCAAGAAGCACGGTATCAAGCATTGACTCGTACAGAAGGAAATACCCCATCCATTCCGAGATGATGATATCAAACTCCTTGTAAGGAAGCTCTGTGTCCTCAAGTTTTCCCTTGATGAGTGTGATCCCTAAGAAGTCAAAGTGTCAGGGCGGGGTTGGTTGATGGAACCAGGAAGCAGAGCAACTGACTGTCTTTGAAGCCGTTAGCTTCTATAATTTTTTGAGCTTGGTCGATGATGTTGGACATATCAATCTGCAAAAAGGTAAGTGTTTATTAGATCATTTGCACGATGAGGATCACTTACGCCAACGACATGCTTGGCACCAGCCTTGGCTGCGAACATGCTCAAAATACCTGTCCCACATCCAACGTCCAATACGGTTTTCCCCTTGAAGAGGTGAACGTTGTTGATGATCGCAGCACGATACGATCCTGTCCGCACACTATCCTTCAACATCTCCTCATGAATACCTACACATTGATTTTATCAGCTGGTGGTTCAACCAGAAGATATCCCAAAGCGACTCACCAAAATGTGCGTATGAGTCGGCATAGCTGTCAAGAAGCACAGACCTATGGTTAGATTCTTTTTAAAAAAGCGATACAACGGAAAATACGCACTAATCTTTCGATGTCATATCGGCAACATCGGGTGCGTTAGCGACATGGTTGATGGTAGAGGGGCCAGCAGCATCCATTGCGGTGTCCATAGTGAATGAAATATTGATACAGATGAAGGGGTTGAGGGATGGGTTTGAAAAATGGTATAAAGGCGATATCAGTTCCAACCACAGGTCCGATCAAAAAAATATCTTGCGAGGCAAAAAAAATTCGCCGACTTCCGCCCTAAAACGGCAATATACGATCCAATGGAAATTGCCACGTGACTTCGTGACATATTGCAACCAGGTAGAAACAGAATGAGATATTAATCAGTCTTTCGCCGCTTTCCTCTGCCGTTACTTGGATTCCCAAAATCGTCGGAGTCATCGTCAATGCCTTCCTCATCGTCCCCAGCTTTCAAGCCCTTCATCTTCCTTGTCTGCAGTTTGCCAAGGTCCTGCTTGCCAACATGCACCCTCCCTCTGAGGTCGCCCATCTCATCAACCTCTTGGTTCTTCCGCTTCTTACCCAGTCCCTTCTCAACGTCAGTTTTCTTGAGTTTCGGGCGTTTCATCGCCTGCTTCAATAATTCGGGATCTGCAGTCTGGTGACGGCGAAGAACGAGGTCAAGCGAAGGTCCCATGGGAGTGAGCTCTACCCGAGGCACCCGCGTACCAGAAGTAAGGAGACGGGTAGTGTAGGTACGAATGTGGATTTTTGGCAGGGCGGTGGGATCTTCTGGGGAGGATGGTTGTTGATTAGGATACATGTTGACGGTAGCGTTGTTGAGAGAGGATGGTGTTGGAGCGAGTGAAATGCTGATAACGTGCTCTAAACCTGGTAGACAGATTGCGTCGATAGCTTCACCATTAAAGAAATCCATGAGCAAGGACTTCAGTTGGATATATCTTGGGTGGGTATCAAACAGTTCCGAGGCAAAGTGCATTAGTGGCTTGTGACCAGGTGTGGATTTTTGGGTCTATAGAATGTTATTAATAGGCTTGAAAGTTCCAGTGTAGGATCAAGAAAACTGACCTTGAACGCGTTCATTCCAACAAAGTTTTCTACACCAACCTCGGTCATATCTAGAACCTTTCCGTCGAACATTCGCACAAAGGTCAGACTATGTGGTCGTTTTTTCGTCGTCTGTCCGATAAGGAACATAGATGCATCATTCTTGTTCGACCAGAACTCGAGTGATGCCGATGAATTTGAAGCAGGATCAAAAGGATGGATATCGTTTTTTTTGTGAAATAAGACTGCATCGGGGCGCTTGAGGGCCATCTACGAAATTCCGTAAGACGCCGATAACAAGCTACACGAGAGGATCCTTACCAGGTCGCGCATGACATTGTTGAGGATTTCCCCTGAATGTGTGCCTTTTACAAAGATAGCTGTTCGGGCGTCCTCAACCTCCTTAGGCATTCGAGCATCCAGAACTCGTTTTGAGCGGGCATTTTTTGGCTTTCTAGATGTCTGTTTAGAAATGCAAGAGGTAAACTTGTGAACCTTACATCGTCCGCAACATGGCCAGATCCTTTGGAAGTTGTTATCCACAAAAGGTTCTTGATGATTGGAAAAAATGTGGTCATGTGACTCCTGCGGCCCGGTTTGCCGCCCTGACATTCTGTCAAGCACAGCTTGGACGTGGTGGCGCAGCAAACTTTAATCCGCAGCTCCCACTTACCTAGCATTGGCAGATCATAAGAGTCATACCAACCCACCCCCCTATATAAGCAAGGCAACCGTCCAAATGATCGTGGACCTCGACCACAACGACATGGTAAGTAGCTTGCACATCGATGACAAACATTTACATTGAACTGCGATCATAGGCGCGTGCACCAGACGACAAACCCCCTTCATATGATTTCATATCAGACGGCCCACAACGTGAGTAGTGGCCTAAACCACATTCAGCCATTCATTTATCAACACACTTTTAGATGAATATGTACAAAAGACACAACAACCTGCCAAGCAGCCTGACCCAAACCAGGATCTAATTGTATTCAATGCAGAAGGACCGTCTTATTCATCACAACAACCTGCAATGTACACTCCATCGCCAACAGTATACCATTACACAAACCCTAACACCCACGAGGAGGTTGTCTCTCTTCTACCGCCCGATCATCCAGAAATGATTTGCCTTCAAGCTGGAGAACATGTTCCGCAAACAAAATATGGTCTGCTTGGTACGTGTAATATTTCGCCCTCTATGACATACTCTAATACGCGGTTCCTTAGGTATCCTTGCTGCTGTGTTCTGGTTCCCCCTTGGCATCGGATTGTGCTTGCTTGACCGACGCGTCAGGTGTATGCGCTGCGGGCATCATATCGACGATGGGATCTGTGGGTGATTGAAACGCAGCGCTACTCTCCCCATATTTTTATGACGTTTTTCATCTTGTTCGAGGGCTCATACTCTTCCGAACGCTCTGTAACTTACTATTAGCATACGTGTCAGTACAATCAGTGCTTTTATTTGCACGTGCAATTGTTGTTTGCAACTAGGTATATTGATAAACATGGCGACGCTTCATTTCACGCGTTCTACGCCAACAACTGAGACCGAAAATGTGGGACTCTACGCTGCCCGTCTTGGAGGCCTTTGAGCCCATTGCAGATCTGCCTGGAATCTACCCCAGCTTCTGTGTGCCCCATCTCGCGGACAAGCCTCAAAACCCAATCATGGACTCATTGCGATTCAATTCCACCTCAAATAAATTTGTTCGCTCACAGTCAACGAATATATTGCCTCCAGAACTGCTGATCTTATCCACGGAAACAAGTAGTGTACATGAACCAAGCTGGAGGAGCGGTTCACTGTGGGTGGACGCAGTGACAAGAAAACGTGAACGAAAGGTATGTATACACAGTATATTCAGTTACCTGCGTTCATACCATTAGTGCTACTAGAATCAGATTCTCTCGTGGGATAGACTCCGCTCGTCACATCGCTCGAAAGCAACATCGACTGCGTTCCTTTCCGAGCAAGATATCATGGTGTTCGCATTTGCGAGATATCAGTAAGCCCACCAAATTTTGCATGATCCATCTCTTCAACCGAAGGCAGTCTTGAACCACGTATCAAGGATCCAAAGGTAGAGATGGTGTATGTCACCCAAGATGACCTTCTAGCAAACCTCAAGTTGACAATTCTTGGAACATCGTCGACAATGCATACATGGGATGCTGCATCAGAAACCTTTAAGCAAGCTGGAACCGAAGATGGTAGGCGGGGGTATTTACTTGTCGACGGGAAGGATGAAGTTATTAGTGAAAGGTGACGTCCCACAATAGATTTGGCCAAGCCAGGCTCATTAAACGTCACTCAGCGTGATATCGCGCTTTCTGACAATCGGAACACTTTTACGACGACTAGAAACTTATCTAGCGGGGCTGCGTGCTCGGTGTGTACCTACCCTATGCTTCTTCGTTGTCCTCTAATCTCATTACAAGGTCAGCACGTGAAGGACCGACTGTGCATGCATTCGCCCACGCATTATCAACAGTCCTGATCTACCTGAGAGGCGCTCTCGCTCGCTGTCCCCCACAAACCGGCGGGTTGCCAGCAAGAATACAACCGCTCACGGCGGTATGGTTACAGCATGAAATGTACGAAGAGATCTTAATTGCATTATCGGAGCTATATGGTCGTGTCCGTAAAATTTACACCTATTCATCTCATCCCTGATCTGATGCTCTAATAGACTCTCGATCTATCTCCTAACGACTATCTACATGCTGAATCTTCACCTTTGCCCCTCTTGTCCCGCATATACGATCACCTCAACACCCACATTGATCGTCAATCGCACCGAATTGTGCGTGCCATCTTCGCGTTTATACTCACGAGCACGTCCCACGAATACCTTCACCAAGTTGCTCGTTCAGTGGGAATAGGCGGCCTTCCATCACGCAAGACATCGCATGTGGTCGGGGAGCGAAACGACCAATATGCTATCGATGACGAAGACGAAGATGAGGATATGGAGGAAGACATACTCGATACGTTAGAGAGGATGGACGATACATATCCTATATTTTTCCCGCCCGAGCTGACGAGGATACTTCCTGCTGCGCAAAAATCACTGATTTTACTGCGCAATGCACAATCAGACCACCCTCTTCTCACTACACCTCTTGATGGGGACGTGAGATGGAGGTGGACAACGTCCGACATCGAAGCGGCGTGGCATGATACCACCGTCGATCAACCTCGCCTTGAAGCCGAATCGACCCCCTTTCATCCGATGTCCCCGCTGACATCCTATAAACCTGAAATTGCTCAATTCCAAGTCTTCGATCTTGAGCCTGGTACCTTTATCTCGCAGCCTTACATGGATGTCAAGCACGCCTCGACGAAGCCCTTGGAATCGTTTATCGATACCTTCCCCGATTCTCTTCCTTCAATCACCCCAACACTATCCCATCTGACCTCGCTGGTCCTCAGTAAACTGACTAAACATGCATCAACCCTTTCTTCCGCCCTGCTCTCCCTGTTTTTGACCTCATCTGCGGGAAATCTCAATTTCCAATCCCACCTCGTCCTCCTCCGCTCATATCTCTTGCTATCGGCGCCCCCATTCCAGTCTCGTCTCTCCGCAGCGTTGTTCTCAGATTCCGAAGAATACGAGATTGACAACCAGGCGCATAGCATGTCAATCAGGTCAATACGGCGGAGAGGGGGTAAGAAGCTGAAGGAGAGTACACAGCCCTGGGCTGTCGGATTGTCGCCCAACCTTTTGGAGAGGGAGATGTGGCCGCCGGTTGGCGCTGATTTGAGCTTTTTCCTGCGGACCGTGATTGTTGACTCGCTAGACCGTGGCGATGATGAGGAAACCGACAATGATGCTGCATGTGGCCCGAGGCAGATAACTGAAGAGGGTGCTTGGAGGCTTGGTTTTGCCATTCGGGATCTACCGACTGGCCCTGGACGCGATAAATGGCTAAACCCATTATGTACGTCTAGCTTTTAACATTGCTACGAACCGCCTTACTCATCTTGCTTCTAGATATAGAGTCCGTAAACCCTACTTTGTATGACCCCATTTTGCTGATCTTAGTGACAGAGCTTTGGATTTTTTATATATGGATTATAAAGCACCCAAGCCTCTGGAGATACTGATATCGCCTGAAATCATGTCCAAATACCAGAGGATGTTCACTTTCATCTTGAGACTGATGAGAGGTATGTGCCATGTCTCCGACCTTTTGCTATGAGCTGATCTCTTGCTTTGTGCCCTAGTTGAAAGTGCCCTCAAATCTCTGTTCCGCATGACTCGGCCAGCTGCAGTCCCCCTCTTTCCGACTCTAACACAATCGAGGAAGTTACTGCTCCACTTCAGGTTTATCGCGCAGTCGTTTGTATCCAATCTGTCATCCTACATATTTGACACCGCCATTGGCGGCAACTTTGACGTATTTGTGGCAAAGGTGTCCCCGCAAGGTACATCTAAGAGCCGATTCTTAGACGTGTTTGAGCTGGCAGGGAGCCACTCTGCTGTGCTCGATGACATTCTCACTGCGTGTCTTCTTCGGTCGGGGCAGCGGGCTGTGGGCGATCTGTTGCGCCAAGCGCTCGAGCTGGTTTTAGAGTTCACTGTTGTCGTTGGGGAGCTCCATCGAGGACGCATGGAAGAATATCAGGCAGCTCTCGTTGTAGAGAACCTCTTTCAAAGATTTCGTGTGAAGATGACAACCTTGGTAAGCACTGCCTTGTGGAACAGTATAACTAATAAACTGATACGGTTCATACCCTTCCAAAGACAAAGGTTTTGAGAGGGTTGGTGGACAAAGGCTCTTCATCGATATCGTCAAAGTGGCAGCTGGAAAATCCGCCGAGCAGCGAGCGCCGGCCCCCCGGGGGGGTCGATGCGCTGCATCTCCTGCTTGCCAGGCTTGACCTAAGCGACTGGTGGTCTACCCCACAAGTACAAGATCGAACCTTATGACTCGAAAGCATATCTAAAGCATATTTAGTCGTCAACGTGGGATCGGTTGTTACACATGGTACACCGCTGACTTGGTCACCAGGTGTACCGCAACTTTTTGCCTTGCGATCTGCTCTTTGTAATAAAGGAAATCCTGTGGTAGCTCTTCACCCTCATACCAAAATTCTACAGATTTCATTGGAATTCCGCTCTCTCTTCTCCATCCCAGAAAAGGCAACAGAATGTCGAATTTGTCGTTAAACGCCCTTCCCAAGATGATAATGGTCTCTAGAACTGGGAACAAAACGCGTTGCCTTGCTCCAGCGGCTAGGGGTCAGACTCCGCATGGTCATAGTATTGCATGAGTTGCGACATGAGCAGACCCGAGTCGAGCAACAATTTCTTTACCCCAATGAGTTGGAGCAGAAAAGGAATCGCGGGAGATATATCCAAGTCGAAGTGGAACCAGCCAATATCAAGCCAGGACACGACTGGTGCGATTGGTGTCAAATCGGCCGCGAAATCATGGAACATAGAAATCCAAGCATCACGATGGCGCACCCGTATCTCTGCCTCTGTGTCTTTGTGGGGTTGGTTTGGATAGCCAGGTTCTGCGTATCTTCGATTGCTGAACCGCAGCGTGTGTGAACCAAACTGTATCCCGAGCGAAAGGTCATTCTGGCTCCCGTCCAAATTCCTTCCCAATCTCGACAGAACAGCACCGCACAGGGCCTACAAACTCCTTCTGCAAGAGAACACAAAAGTGAATCTCACAGGCATTCGGGACTCTGAGAAGAGAGAGTAGCTTGACAAAATCAATACGACCTATGTGCAGGTACTTGAGTTTGGGAATTTGTATCACTGGCACTGGTTTATTATGATGTGGCAGAAGCGTGTGGTGCAGGGTGAGTTCTGTCAACAATGGCATGTGACTTATCGCTGAAGCAAACTCAGCGAAGGTGAGCGCGGAACAGGCGTACTGATTCATGACGAGGTGGGTAACATTGCCAAAGAAGGATGACCGCAGATCGAGGTAGCAGGCGGGGAGAATGAGCTGTTTCAAGGGGGGCACAACCCCTTGGTGAACAGTGGCAGAGAAACCGCCCCCAACTGGCCTTAGAAAGCCATCGTACCGGTTATTCGTGACGTGAAGATATTGGAGGTTCGCATCAGGGTGTGCCACACCAGCCGTGAGCTGATTCCAAGCATTGTCTGAAAGTCGTCCTCTAAAGATACGGATGCGGAGGATTATCCTGGGGAGCGAGATAAGTATGCGATCAAACAGTCATCCACAGCGGAGATCGATGAAAGACGATTTGAGGGCCTGTATAACATCTCCAACCCCCATTCTAGAGTTTCTCTTGTGAAAATGATGGATCTCCACAAGATGGAAGTTACAAGAGCGGTCGCACGCCAGAAGGCGCAAACCTGGGAAAAGGAGATTATATCCGCGAGGTGCCTATCGTAAACCCTTGACTCCACGACCGAAGGCGTGAAAAAGGAAAAGATCGACAACAGGATATCCTCAGATAACCTGAAGATAGCAGGTGGAAAGTCATCATCCCGATTAGATTTATCACTAGTTCCCCCGGTGGCAGGGAGGAAAGGGCGACAGAATGAGTAATTTTCAACTTCATAGCCTGGAATTATACCTCTCAGGTCCATTGACAATTAATGGATGACTGGGAGATAACTCAACCATCGTGGTTTACTGGCTGGATGGCACATACTGCAGCCTAAGGGCGACCCTTCAACGATCAATCACTGGCAATCAATTGATCACTTCCTCAAAACTTAGAAGTCACATTGCATTTTAACTGGAAGGCAAACTTAATTGTGCTCAAGTGGGCCATGAATCACCAACGTCGCCCCCTTTTATGACTACAACTAACACATACATAGCCCAGTTTTCCAGAGCTTCATACGCGGCGATGATATACGTCAAGAGCCTCCAGTCAGAATAGTGCCAATGCACTTGAAACCAATGTCAGTCATTGGCGAACGCTCCGCTAAACATACATATGCTTACTTGGGTGGACTGGCAATGCCATTGACGATGTGCAGTGGGCTTGACGTAATGAAGAACGAATATCTCCCCAATTCTTTGCATATCCTCGCGAGATCTTCAAGGTCGAACATCTCGCCTATCGGAGTCTATTACGTGGTTCAGAAAAAAAGCCGATTGAACAATCCAAGGACGCAGGAAGCGTCACTTACACCCCATAATGCCAAAAGGTAGTCGTGCAGGTTCCATTCCTGAATGGTCGGACGAGCCTCGAAAGCCGGGGTGTCAGCAGCAACAGCAGCAAAATGGTGGTTCCTAGTACGTGAAAAAGATCTTGGGCTTTAATCGGAACATCCCAGCGTGAGACCTACCATAACCACTCAACTTCTTCTTGGCCTTGCCTGATACCAGCTGCCCGAGTTCGTGGCAACAGGAGTGTCTCCTCTCGCTCTTTTTGTGATGCTCCGTCATACCAGGCCATGTATCCCATCCGAACGAGGAGGATGTCGCCATACTCGAACGTAACTCCCTGTCGACGAGCACAAGCATCAAGGGCATCTGCAGTGATAAGATGTTGGTCGTTTGGTCGATAATGTATACCATTTCCCTGTGCGTAGGAATAGTAATCAAGCAAGACACCGCGCCCAACTATTTTGCCTTGGAAACCTTCACGATTGCATGAGATTGGTGAGCTGCAGCAGCTCCTTCCTTCATACCATGTATGCCGTTTCTCAGAGGCCTCTCCACAGACACCAGGATCCCATTCCCGTCGCTGTCGACGATTTCTTCCTCCTTCAAGTCGTTATAAAATTGCCCTGTTTTCCCAAATGTAACTCATTCCGCCTTCAAACAAGCGGCAGGCGAACCAGTCTTATAGTAGCCCCAATGTCTGAACCCGTCCCATTGCGATCCGCTTTGCGTATTCATTGATATCTCATCGTCTATGGTGAGCTTATCGCTCTGATGCCGCTTGGATACGCTATGCTCGAAAGTACGCCGTCCATTTGCAGCAGGGCTTGGTTTTTGAAGCGGCCAATTCAGGCTGCAAACTTTTCCACACTTTATTTCTTGTGCAGCTTTTAAGATTCTTGATGGTGTCAGGAGATTGAGGGCCCCAAGCTCGTCTTTATGGGTAGGAGACGCGTGGGAGATGTGCTCATAAAAGCCCCAAATGGCACCTAGAGGTGCCGAGGGGTATCAGGTACGAGGATACAACTTGTGAGGGGCTCAAGCTTGCCTTCAGGATCCCCTTTGCGAAATGGCAATGAAGATAGTGCCGGGAACGTAACACGGTCAAATGGCGAGGGGGTCGCCATCGCAGTCTCAAAGAAACCGAAGGCAGTGGGAGCATATATATATATTTATATCATTTGGTGTTCAGGTGGGATGGTATCGACATGTATGGCAAACGTCTGGTCAGAGCAGCCACTCTCGTGATTCGCGAGTCTCCATTCAGAATATCTAGAATATCGCCATAGCACTAGTAGAACAATCAATCAGTCACAAGCAGCTGAAGTATAAAAACTCACTTGGGAGGACTAGCAATGCCGTTGATTACATGCAGGGGACTCGATGTGACAAAAAAAGAATATCTGCCAATCTCTTTGCAAATCCTCGCAAGTTCTTCCAGGTCGAATAGCTCTCCGATCGGTGTCTGAGAGCAAGTGGACAATCGTCTCTGAATATTGGAGAGGACAAAAAAAGAATAAGAAACTTACACCCCACAACGCCAGGAGATAGTCATGTAAACCGCAATCTGTGCTTAACGGCATGGCCTCAAAGCTTACGTTGTCAGCTGCCACAGCCGCGAAATGGTGGTCCCTAGTGAACGGTCTTGAACGTCCAGCCTCTGTTTGTCAAAAAGTGCTTACCAGAACCATTTCACCTCTTCGGGTGATTGTTTGACTCCAGCGAGTGTGAAAGACTTTGCTGATGCGTTTCGCTCTTCTTGCGTGGCACGTTCATACCAGTTGATATAGCCTGTTCGGATAAAAAGGATGTCACCCATCTCAAAAGTCACTCCTTCCGCACGAGCACAAGCCTCTAAGGCCGATGCCGATATGTGGTGTGCATCGTGGGGGTCATACTGGATGTTATGTTCCTGTGCGTATGAAAAATAATCAAGGAGGACGCCTCGGCCAACAATCTTCCCTTGGAAAGCTAGCGGAGTCTCAGCGAGAGGGCATCTGATGACCAAGATCAGACTGTACCGTGTATACCATTTCTCAATGACGAGTTCGCCGTTAGCTGAAGTCCCTTGCCGTCTTCACCGATGAATTCCTCCTCTGTCAAACCATTATAGAATTGACCTACACGCCTTCATTATTCTTCTCCAAGCACCTGGAGAATATTTCGGCCTACCAGTTCCCGAGTACCCAAAATGCCGGAACCCATCCCACTGCGAACCAGATTGTGTGTTGAACGTGACTTCGTCGTCCACGATGAAGTATTTCCCAGGCCATTTATGGGCACGATGTTCGAAGTTCCGTCTTCTATTCATAGCAGGATGCGGCTTTTGCAAAGGCCAATCGAGCCCGCAGGTCCTCCCACACTTGATCTCTTTTTGGGCTGTCCTTAGAATCCTAGCTGGGGTTAATAGATTAAGAGCCCCCAAATCGTCTTTGTAATCTGGAGACGCCTGAGAAACATGCTCATAGAAGCCCCAGATTGCACCTAATTGAATAGAGTTAGAATCGGACCACCTGAACAGATGCACGACTCACCTTTAGGGTCCCCTTTACGGAAGGGCAGCGATGATAGAGGAGGGAAGTTGACATGATCGAAGGGGGAGACGCCTGCGGCCATTCTGTCAATTGGAGATGGGTTGGTGATGTGGGCGATTTCCAAACATCGAGACTTTTTGAATGTATCCGGACTTCCCAGCACTTCTTAGAGACACGCCCCAACATTCGTAATCTATGAATAGAAAGCCATTACACCACATTAAGGAGATTTCCCTTGCCAGTCAGGTTCTATTCCACCAAGCCTGGGGGGTTCAAGGTGAGATGCATAAAAATGGGTCACATATGACTATGGTGGCATACCATCTATAAACTACGCGGGAATCCTTGTCTCGGCATCTCGGGTCTTCCGATGCTGCAGTGTATGTAGCCAGCCCCACTTCTGCAAGCACCATATTTGCGCCAACGTCTTCTGCCGCAGCAATAGCCAAACCAACATCTTTTTTCATAAGTTGCACCTTGACTTTGGTCAGCTTAAGAGCTAAGTCAGCAGATTGAGCTAACCAAACCTTAAAACCTCCTTCATAACCACGACTCGTAACTGCATCTGGACATACCCCAGGTACGGGGTTTGTCGTCGAGTTGACCCAATTACCGCCCGAGCTAGTTGCAAAACAGTCCCGTAAGGTTTTGGGGTCTATGCCTAGTCGCATGCCCAAGTTCATAGCCTCGGAAGTCGCTATCGCAATGATGCCTGATAAATAGTTGTTGCTCAGTTTTGCGGCGAGACCAAGAGAAGGTCCGCCCATGGGATGGATATGTTGCCCCATCGTGCGGAAAACCGTCATCAGCAGAGGTAAGTCTGGATGATCGGCCGACGATCCCAGCATGAACGTAAGCTTTGCTTTGGCAGCCCCAGAAGTACCACCAGAAACAGGAGCGTCGAAGAATAAGGGCGTATTCGTATGCTGCGATGCTTTTACTGCTGCTGCCACTTCTAGGGATGTTGCGATGTCAATAGTTGAGCTAGAATATCAATTGTGTGTAATTAGTCCGGAGGTATGTCTCCGTTCATCGAAACTCGTACCAATCGACAAAAATCTTATCTGACAAATCTGCAGCTGCAAGAAGTCCCGTCTCTGGACTCAGGTAGACTGACTTAACATGAGTACCTGTCATTATCATGATGTTAACCATTGTCATCGTACGACGCCCATGAAAGCGAACCTTCCGGAACGATGGTGATGATAAATTCCTATCTTGACATTGTGAATCGTTGGTGGAAGGGACATTAACAGGGTACGCACTGACTTCTCGGCTACCTCCCGCGCACATTCAGCTATTACGATGGCTTCAAGGCTCTTGCCCGTGTCTGGAACAGCTTCTGTCATGAACCTTCCCAATACTCGCTCGTCGACATCGTAAATGTACATTTTTTCAAGCCTTGGTACGTTCTTTAACAGCATAGTCGCCATCGGAAAACCCATTGCTCCGAGGCCAATCCATCCAAAAGTCTTGGGAAAGGTGTGAGGTTGTGACATGTCGATTGTCAAGGGCATAGAGTGAGATGATCTGGCGCGGAACGCAAATCACATCTTCAAAAGTGTTAGCAATTGCGGAAGGCGGATTGGAGGACTGTTCCTCACGGTGGGACGTGTATCGCGTGCCCACACATCCTGTGAAAGCTAGATGGTGCACTCTGGGAAATTTAGCTTGAAATAGTGCACTGAACAACCGCCCCACCGGGCCGACCATGGAGGGCTTGGGAACCAGAATGCGGATTCGATAGTAATCGACTCGATGGTCTACAGGTTGAGCTAACACAGTCTGCTATTGCAAAAAGGAAAGGCGACAGCATGTCCGCAAAGCCAAACGCAGAAGCGCACAAAGAGATATACGACGCTGGTATGGTGGTTCGTAGGCAGGTGATGGTATGTATGCGCTGGGTTTCCCTGAACAAGAAGATGACGATCAATTATCATTTGCCAACGAAGGGTAACGCCTATGTCGATAACCAACTCCGAAAGGTGAGAGCCTGAGGGTGCTGAGTGGGTGTAGCCACAGGTGGAGATTTGACTTGCCCCTTGGTAATAGGGCGTTTCCGAGTTTATGCAGCCCATGCAAGAGCTTGCCACAGAGGTATGTCCATCTCGGAGGCCAGCCTCATGCTGTACACACGTCGCTCTTGCAGGCTGCGTGGGGTACAATTTGGACACGTCCTGGCTTGGAACGGAAGCAGCGCAGTCTGATTGTTATTGCGATTCTTGCTTCCCAAGGGAAAGAGGCTGAGGTAAGATGGTTGATACAGCGCGACAAGCGTTTACTTACACATATAACTCCCTACAGTTGAAAGGACACATCAGGTAAGTGATAGAATGGATTCCGTTGAGAGGAAGTTCATAGTGGTCGGATACAGAGGAGCAGTGAATAATGGGAACACAGAAATCGAAATCCGAGAGACATTATTGCAGGCGGCGACGTACTGCGGTATTCCGACGGGAATGCTATGTTTTAGAGCCGGGGACGAGGTCATCGAGAAGTTGAAAGAAGAAGGGAAGCTACCCAAGTAACGGGCCACGTAAATCAGAGAACATCTTATCTGATAAGCCTGATGTATTATGTGTGGTTCGGCACTTGAACTTGAACAACAATCGCACATCACATATGGCATTGGAATACCTAACGCAAGAACAGATTGATCAGGCATGACATCTTCTGAATCGACTGACAGCGGCGCGAAATTTGACTATCCAGTGCCATCTAGTTCCACAAAAACGGGTTAGTCGTCGTGGTACCGAATTCACAACTTATTTAAACCTATCTCCTTTGTTCGTGGCGTATAGCTACTTAATCATTCCGGAGTTCTTGCCTCTTGAAGAGAGCAACGCACTCCTTAAACGGGCGAAGGAGCTTCTCGATGATTTCAATATCAACGAGCATCCACGCGTAAGTACGACGCGCATCACCTCTATCGGCCCCACTAACACTCGTAGATCGAACGCATTAGACCAAGTTTACAACTGCGGATGACAATCACGTTGGAGACGACTATTTCTTGACTTCAGGCGACAAGATGTAAGCAAAACGTCCTGCAAAACGTACATATTGGCCAACGGCCGCTTCGCCAGCCGTTATTTCCTAGAAGAAGATGCTGTAGATTCCTCTGGAAATCTGACAAGGGAGAAGCAAAAGGCTGTAAATAAGATCGGGCATGGTGAGTCAGTTCGCCTTCCTCCATGTACGGCTAATACCTTGGGTTAAGGACTGCACGAACTTGATCCCCTCTTCCGCAACGTTACCCTCGAGAACCAGCGGATAAAGGCATTAGTCCGTGACCTCAAATTCCACCGGGACCCAGTAGGTAAGTCAGCCAATTGTCGTTTTAAAAGTCCAAGGAGCATAGATGGGCACCTTCGTTCGGTTTAATCAGCTCTCCAAAGTATGGTCATAACCAAGCAAACTCAAATCGGAGGGGAAGGTATATACATACGCCTATTCCCGCCGTAGATAGGAGTCTAACATCAGTTCACCCTGATAGTCCCAGTGCATAACGATTCGTGAGTTGCCGGACTTTACAGACCTCGTATACAATAACCCAAGAGTAATAGGACCTTCCTTGTATGGATTTCGCCCGATTATCTATGAAAATCTTAGGACTGACACGCCGTTGGTCGTTATCTAGTACACCGACCCTCCCTCCGCCCTAGGCTTCTGGATTGCCCTTGAGCGCTGCACATCGTCCAACGGAGCTCTCTCCTTTCTTCCCGGATCTCACCTCACAATGCCCCTCACGAAGCGCTTTGTCCGCCTTCCCACAGGGGGTACTGGAATGGAGGCCCTCGTAACGCCCGACGAAGAGCGCGCGATTTCAGAGAAGAAGAAAGGCGACTATATCTTGGAAGAATGCAACTCAGGTACACCTCTCCTTCGGTATCTTGCATCTTGCTGAAATCTCTGAAATGATCCTGCTTAACCAGGCGATCTTGTCCTCATCCACGGGTCCGTTCTTCATAAATCCGAGCGGAACACAAGCCCAAATACTCGATTTGCGTATACGTTTCATATGATAGAATCGCCCCCACACGCCCAGTACGACACGAAAAATTGGCTTCAACCGACAGAGAAAATGCCATTTTCACGCGTACTCTAGGCAGAAATCCAAGGGATGACCACGGTTTCGTAAGAGGCAAACTGGTGATATAACGGGAACGAAATTTCGTACAACAGATGAGAATTTTACATACGTTACTGCAAAAAGGTTCGGCAGAATAAAAGTAACTGGCGTAGAATGCTACGGGAAATAGGGCATAAAGAAGTGATTAAAAATATAGGCAATACCTGAATATTAGAAGGGGAAGCAAAGTTGGGCCATTAGATACGTAAGTTCGCAGATGTCAGTGGTCTAGTATGTGATGTCTCTCCTTCGCTTATACCTCCCGAATACTCCAAATGCCGAAGCACAGAATGCAAGGAGGAGAGCGACCAACGCCCCTAGGGTCAGCCAATTGGCGTTTCCGTACTGAGAGCTATCGCCGGCGTTGCGGTAACGTTGACGAGCAATGCCGAAGAGGATCATGTCAATGATGAACGCAACGAAGGTTATGAGCGCTGCCAGACCCGCAAAAAGAGTCATTAATACGGTGCCTGAGCGATGGTATGAGGCGCCGAGGAGGCCACTGAAGAAAGCAAGCCCGGATAGCCCAGCCGCTACGGAAGCCTATGAGGTGTGGGAAATGTGCAAGATAAGAAAGGGGCTTACCGATAGGGTGCAGTATTAGGGTCTTGGTAAGGTTATGCAAGATGGTGGAGTTGACACGAGGGTTCCTATACGATGCGTCGATTAGGCCAAGCGAATATGAGGAAGGATATGGACATGCGTGAAGTAATAGCCCACTGCAATCTTGCTGTCCGTGAACCCGAACACACCATATCGCAGAGTACTTCCGACGCGGAGGAAGTTTACGCTATTCCACGTTGGTACTGCGACAGACACCTATACCGAATGTCAAACAAAGAAGAACAAAAGACAAGTAAATGACAGTCCATACAAAGATGAGCAGTACCATGGCTGCGAAGCAGAAGAAAAGGCCTGGGAGGGCGGGACTAGCCATCGTTTTTGAAATGGGTAGGGGTCGTGTATACGTGGGCTGGTCGTCGAGCGGGGCGTTGAGGAGATCGTGGAGCTTATAAGGTGAGATGGGTCTGTGAAGCAGAATTTGCAAATCGAGTCCTGGGATTTTAAAAGGATACTGTTGCCTGCTTTTGGAACCCATGATGTCATCGATCGAACTATGACCAAACAAACGTCACTCGGTGCAAACCACAATCTTCTTGCTGGTTATTCCGACGGACCAACCGCAGCGCACCACTCTTTCACACAGGGGATCTTGAGAACACAGCCCTACAGAACCCTCAGCTTACCCGCGAACGTTCTGTAGATAGGGCATGATTAACCGTCAGCTTCTACAGCTATGCGCAGCGCGCTGTAACGGTAGCTGTTCTCTTTTCTGGGTAACATTGTCCGATTATCTTGGCACGCTCGAGGGGCAACCAAATGGTGGTGGAAGAGTGGCTATGTGCACAGCTGCTTTATATATCTCCGTTTTGAAATTCCAACTTGCCTTCCCCTAACAGCAGTATATTAATTACACCAGATCCAAGGGATCCAAGTTGGAGGCTGTTCAAGCAGAGGAACTCACACAGGCGTGTAGCGTTCCGTTGATCCAATTATGGGTGATATGTCATGAAAGCCTTCAGAGCTGCACCAGAAAAACCCTTAGCTGCAGACTGTGTGCGGAATGTTATACATCTCATTTCTATTGGCCCATGCGGCGAAATAAAGCCCCTGGATGGTTGCTGCAAATCCAACTTCCCTCCATGCATGACGAACCAGTAAATTCACAGCTGCCCACCCAGGTTCCACCATGTATTTCGTTTCGTCGAGCCGCCCACACCTCAAACAAACCAGGTAGGACAGCATTGTGATTCTATTATTTGTAAAAGTATGAAGTATAAATGGGACTGGGGGTGGTCACATACCCGAAGTCGGGCTAGGGCGCTTCCAACTTTAAAAAACAAGTTCCCTCTCGCCAATGTCGGGAAATTGGCGCCACGTCACCGCATTCAGCATAATAACATATTCTCACTCAATGTCGTCATCACTGCCGTAGGTCTTGGATTCAGCAACGAAAGGTTCTTGCAACCGGGATACTCATGCGGCAAGGGTTGTGCCACCGAAATCGACATATTGACTGCGTCCTAATGGTTGGGCCTCTTTTCATGGAATTCACAGCCGGCCTGGCTTCCTTTTTACCGTCCATAACGACTGCCACTGTTCAAGACTTCATCCTTTCTGCATCAATTTCTGGGATGCTACCATGAATATGAGCTGGACAATCATCGTGTCGTGTTTCATTTCAAGCTTTAGAGACCAGTGTTGTCACAGAGCAGACAATTGACCGTGGTTATGATTCACTGGTATCATGCATTGGATGAAGAGCACAATGTCCCAATCACGTCCCTCGAATATTGGTCCGACGAAGTACCCGGGAGTACTGTATTCGACCTGAGGGCACCCTGTAACCATGGTCATGTCCAGGAAAATTACCCGGTCTCTGTAGTCCAATAAAATAGCTATAGGCTGCTATGTTCTCAGAAATGCGTCACCGATCGCCTATCTTGACTGGCTTGATACCCAATACGCAGACTTGGACTAACCTCATAATCAACTACAGACTATTGCTTTATATCCAAAGCTTCGATATGCGCACGCCCCTGCAGTGGATCAACGCGCTGCGTTCGCGGCGCGAATCATGGATAAAACGCCCGCCCTAATTCAACACGTGGGGGTAAATCACTGGAAGAATAAGACATGATGCCAGCTTTGAGTATCAGAACTAGATGTTGTCATGGGCAACAAATCGATATAATGACAGTGGCAGTGACTGGAGGGATTTGCGCCGTCCTTTGATTATAGTCATGTCACTGCTTGCAGGCGCAGCCTTTCTCTCTCTCAAAAAAAACGCGTCGAGTCGCGTCGCAACAGATGCCAGAGAGGGGAGACAATTCCGCTTTCCCAATCGAACCCGGTTGTACTGCGAGACATCATGGCCATTGACCGGTGATGGTTGTAGAACTGGTCGATTTCGTGCACGGCATGTAGAGCGTTGGTTAGATATCAGTGCTCATGCGCATGATTGTTGTCGCAGTCGGTTCTATACATGTTGCAGAAATGATCGAGGAGCCCAGGCGCTGATTCAAAAAGGTTCTCCATTTCACACAGAAGCAAGCAAATAAAATTCTAGGGCAGTCGCTGACCGATATGCAGCTATCGAAAGGGCGACCCGTGTGGAAAGAAGCAGGAGAGGAAGCAAGAAGTCGAGACCCCATCTACGCAGATGGTATCGCCGATAGCTAATTCCCTGCCCTGGGACCTGACCACCATGCGCAATCCGTGGGCGTGATCGGGTGGGTCTTCTTTTGGCGACATAGCGACGATTGAAATCCCGATAAACAAATCATGTACACGTCCCGTCCAGTGATGGCTTCTGCTCCTGGAGTGCCCCCTGACTGTCTCGGGTTGCGATGAGGCTCTAATCAGTGATTTCGCTCGACTTGCGCCGGTGATGGGCGGCGCCTGTACATCAGCTTAGCGGTGACAGTACCTCTCAAAGGACGGTGATACCTCCACAAACCCGCGAGGCAAGCAGTCACAGGTTCAAATGGATGATACGGTTCAATTCGTCGAAGATGGCATTAAAACATCTGATTTGAGAGGACTAGTCACGTTTACAAGGTACTGTCTCGCCGCCCTTGTGATTGACCGTTTAGGCTGCAGTGTGTCTGAGCTCCGTTCGAAGTGTCGATCGCGTCAAAGGAAAAGGAATCACTACCTCAATGGAACCCTGTATGTGGGAAGCAGTACATTGGCATCTTTTTGTAGATGCGGGGCTTGACCAACAGTACTAGGGCAAGGCTTCGCGCCGTTATACTGTGCTTGTTTCTTTGTCAAAGTGGTGTTGGGAAGCACGAAGATCGACGGATTCCTTGTCCCATGGCAATAGGGCTGCACAAAGCGTTTTTGGGGAAGGTTCTGGGCGTGGAACAATCGATAATCCCTCTGGAACGGAAGACTGGTAATAACCCCTATGCCGTGCCCCACTTGGGGGATGTACGACATCTTAAAGAGGGGTATTCAATCATAAGGCGCGAGAAGACGGGCTTTGCCTAGCCTTCAAGTTGGGGGCATTCATTGCGGCATTGGCTGGATGGAGATACCGTTCGGGTGCATGATCTCCTGGGATTGTAGGTGGTCCTTGCTTTTCCAGTATGCCAGAGGGAGAAATACGGCGATACGAGAGCATTACATATCCCGATAAAAAGTGGCTTATTCTGTTCCTACTAGTGTAACTTACTATGACTTTATGTGTGGTAGGAGCCATCATGATGGCGGGGTGAAAATTTCTGCTAAAGCTCAGTGAAAAGAAGATGAATTACGTTGACGGATCAGATGGGCCATTCATATAGGACTGTAATAAGCTTGAAAAGCTTGAAATACTGTTCGCAGATGTTCTGATCATGATAATAAACACTGATCATAATCGAGTATATGGTTTCCCGACGTACATGGTCAGGTTCTAGACTGGAGAAATTTTGGTGCCGCTGATGTTATTGAGTTCCGGTGGTGCCATTCGCCGTGCTCCTACTAAAACCTATGTTCCCTGCATGAACTGGGGGATCCCTACTTATGATATGGCAGAGTGAATATATTTGTTGTCGTGGGGATGGAGAGAGGTCCAGAAGGCGCCAGGTCCAGATAAACAGGTATTCGGGGGCACAGAAGACCCGCGGGGCGCAGTGAGGGGAACGAGGAAAGAGGGTTACTATCGGTGGCCTCGTCCCCAGACAAACGTGATCTACAGGTCTGTTTCTGGATTCTTCGTTTCCTTTTACGGATAATTCGTTTCCTTCTTGGGGAAGGGCTATCGTGCGCTTTGTCCTCGGAGGGCCGAATGACGCTGTCTGAGCGCATTTATATAAACTCAGTCGCCTTTCGTCCCTTTTTCGGTGCCCACGATGTCTGATCCAGTTTACACCGCCCGCCTGCTCGCGATCCCCCCCGCCCTCTTCTTCCTCGTCCCCCTCGCAGCCATCGTCCTCATCCTCTTCTTCATCAGCTCACAGAAAAAATTGGCTGCGAGCTCAAGGAGAATCGCGGTATCATGTTTCGCGATGGCATCACTCACCGTCATCTCGACGCTGGCAGGCGCGGTCGGCTTGCGGGCGACAACAGGTCCTTTTGCACTGACAACGGCGGAGGGTGTTATCCAAGCGGTGTTGGATAGTGGATGTATGTCGTTTTCTTCGCCGTTATATGGTCACTAACGTGGTGGGAATAGTGGGTCTCTCGTTCCTCCATCTGTGCCATCCGTTCATCCCCCGCACTACGCGAATGCGTGCTTATGTGTCATTTCTCATTCTTCTCCTCGCTGGTGGTAGGTGATCGTCTTGTGAGGTTGTCTGGCAGACCTTAACATCAAGTTAGCAACCGTAATCTCTCTCCTCGCGCCATTTTTCCCGCCCAGTATTATTCCAGTGCCCTTGTCGCGTGTCTTGTTTCTCGCCTACAGTCTCGCTCTTATCCCATTGATTGTGCTGCTGCTGCACAGACGATCGCATCGAGATGTAGGCACCCAGATATCCACAATCGACAGACCTGTTCCCGAGTCTCTCCCACTCCCCTCTCCAGCATCATCGGCGACATCTTTCCCTTCCCAGGTGACTCACGTTCAGGTAGTGAATTCGGATACACACCACACGCATGACGATATCCCTTTGCATCATACAGCATTCCCTCGTGAGTTGGCAACGCGGGTTCCTTCCAGCTACAAACCGCCTTTCATTTCGCATGAGAAGACTCCAAGCATGGACTCCACCCTCACAGTCACAGCTGTCGATCATTCACCAACTTTCGCAACGAGGCTTGCGGTTGCTCAGCCCACCGAGAGCGGCTATTCCCACCCCAATTTCGGAGATCCAGAATCTGGTATCGGGGTATTTGATGGCAGGGGAGCGAGAGAGACGCCATTCTTCCTCATCCTTCTGGTCTCTCAGTCTTCGGCATTTTTTGCCTCCACTCTGGATGTTATCGGCGTCATAGGGCGTACCGTCTTTAGTACGCGCCTTCAGGCGTTGTTGAGGATTATACAGATCGCATTTGCCGTACTATGCATCATTGGCGTTTTAGGCGCGTATATGCGTGAGTTTACCACGAATTCTGCGAGGGGTACTCAGCTAATCGCTTCCTTGGGACAGACGTACTGACTCTTCCTTGCGCAAATGGTGCACTTGTCGATTCATTTGCTGTGATGAATTCGACTACGCTCGTCCTTTCGCCAAGGGAACGCGCAACGGCGGCAGTCGCTCGTGCTGTATCGACTGCGGGCCCTGAGGACGCATACTATTCGCCTGAGGCACCTCAGCCTTTGAGCGGTTCGGATGGAGCCAGGGATTATAGAGAGAAACCCAACGAGAACGATAACACGACGGCGCAAGCACACCCCCCATCAAGATGGAGCTTGACATCGCACACTCCAGAATCAAGGTATACACCTGCACCAAGACGGGTGTCGAGGAAGGTCAATTCGACCACCGCTCTAAGCCGATCCACATTAGAAACCGCCAGGCAGGGGTATTTGGCAGGCGCTGGAGGTGGCACTTCACCCCCGCTATCACCCCGAATTCCACCACGCTCTCCTAGGTTGTGTGGTCACACTCCACCAAACAACCGCTCGTCGAGGCTTGAGGCAAAGACGCGCTGGCCAAGGTTAAATTCACTTTCAGCTAAAGTGCCACCAGTCTTATACGTTGATGTGAATGGTGACACCGCCTCGCCATTGCATTTGCCAGCTCCAGTTATGCGCTTGCCTACCAAGGCCATAGCAATGCGCAATCACATGAAAGAGACTGTGCGCACGCCACTTAAAGCGATGCATGCAAGGTTCTCATCGGTGTCGTCTTCGTTCTCGTCACCAAGGCCAAAGAGAAATGAAGTCATACAGCCATTCGATGACGAGCAAGAACAGGTATTGGATGTATGCCAACAATTCGACGGTAGCAGTGAAGGGGATGAGAATAATTTTGAGTTGGCGTCAAGTTCAGGAGATCACAGCTCTCTGCCATTCCCAGCCTTTCCCTCGCCTTCCACTGCATCGGTGTTCCCTTCACGCATGCTGCCTTCATCATTTCCCACAGCTGAGTCCTCGCCCGCGTTACAGACGCCGAACTCTTCTGTCTTTGCCAGTCCGGGTCTTCCAGTTCGCCAGTTCAGTTCTTCATCCGCCGGTAATGGCGGCGCAGCGACGAGCAAAGCGAAAAAACGACAGAAGGCCCTGACCGTTCATGTAACAACCTCATATCGCTTTCCGTTCCCGTTCGCACGCCTTTCCACCTCATCTTCGTTGTTACAGCCCCAGCTCCAGCCCAATGGTCGAACTTTCACTGGAGCGTCGAAAATGCTACGTAGGACAAAGGGGAGCTCAGAACCGATGATCGGAGAAGCGCAAGCGGGTGTGGGTTATTCGGATTTTCCGGAGTATGAGACTGACGACGCATTCATGGATTTGCGGGACCCGTTTGCATGCCCTGCGCCAGGGGTGGTGGTGAGAGAATCCAGGGTTGAGGCTGCGAGAACTTCAACATGCCCTGCCGTCATTCGCGATTCAGCTGGTGCTGTCATTCGTGACTCTGGTGTATCCATGCCAGATCACACTAGCAAGGAGTCGGGTGTAGGGGTTATCCGTGACTCAGGAATTTTACGAGATTCCGAGGTCATCCGAGATTCTGGCATTTCCATGGCGGAGGCGCTCGCGATGGCAGAAGGCAGGCCAAGAGGTGAGCCATCATTTGGGGAGGGCTTGTCTAGCGGATTCGACGAGGGGGAATTTGGGGTTGTTGGGAAGAGCAATCGCAGGCAGAGAATGAGTGCATGGGGAAGGCTGCCGTTGCCCCCACCTCTTATCCCACCAGCGACACCATTACCTGCGATAAATGGTACCGGGCCGCTGAACACATCGCACGGGGGCGGGTTTGGGACAAGCATCAACATGGCCATGATGGGTGGGATCGCGTTCGCGGGAAGGTTAAGTCGAGGGAGATTTGGGAGCGGGAGCGGATTGATGGGCAACGCCAACGCGAATGCGACCAGTGGGCTAATGAGCGTCATGGGCGGCGTTCCAAGCACTTCAAATGGGACACCTCGGTCGCACTACGGTATTTCCTCGTCCACATCGTCCTCATCGAAGCTTTCCAAGGTGTCCAGAGGGACCGCTTCCTCGTCGACGAGGTCAAAGGGAATGTCATCACCGAGATTGAGAGGGAACGCGTCGCCAACTACTTCATCGTGCTCATCAAAGTCCAGGTCAAGGTCCAAGGCAAAAGCAAAATCGAATTCACGAGGGAACATGTATCAGGCGATGAGCGAGGATGCTGATTTTGATATTGAAGAGGCGCTATTGGCACAGAGACTACTAAGAAGATTGAACGGAATGGGGGAAGATTGGGAGATGTGTGCCTAACGGGCTGGTGAGTGACCCTTTTTGTAGAATGGAGCGAAGAGGAGGCTGACCGATTTTGAACAGCACTTTTGACCGATCATCAAAATGTAAATTGAGCCTCGTTTTGAAAGCCGCCCCTTGTATGTTAAGTTTTATTCCTATCTTTATTTCGTTTCCCCTCTTTTCGTTGTTCGTTGTTCATCTCCACGGCCTAGGAAGGAGAAGGAGGCAGTCCCTCACCGTGTTTAATTCTGTAAAATGTGTATTATTATTAGGTATTTCGTTTGTTCAGTCTGGGAAGTATATATCACGTACTGCGTTCACCCCGTCATGACATTCCACCTTTTATGATTTGCCTTTGGTTCGAAGGGTGGGACAGTATATCTTGGCCACTGGTGATGTGCATGGCACGCACGAGGCGCATTGGGATAGCTACCAATATCATCGACAAAAAGCCCGAGGAGTCAGTTCATTCCTGCAGATCGGCATTGTATTTCTAAGTAGCACCCTGATAGAGTCTAGTGAAGCCATGTACGCGTTATATAACTTCGTTGGCTCAACGCCTTAGGCCTCGGTTTCTGGAGTCTCGAAGCGTATTGCCTTCGGACTTGGTTGACTGGACCAATATCCATACCCGCAGATGAGCACTTGTACCTCGGACTCAGACCTATAGGCGAACCTAGAAAAACGACTGTCGCTGTGGTAGAATTGGAGTCTGACGTGGCCCATGCCAGGAGTCGATTATAACGCGGACCGAGGGCTTATCTTCGACATTGGGACCATTTGGCAAACCGGTTAGACCTCATCGGCAGGAGGCTGACTAGAATTCCAGGGAGTTTGGGGATGTGCGGCTAACTAGTAAGCAAGTGCTTATGTTTTGTCGAGAGAAGCGGAACGAGGGAGCAAGCGAAACTTAGTCCTGTGCTAAGCTTTGGTTAGATTCGGTAGGTTGATGGAGGGGGGTTCTTACCTGTTCGCCGTCTTCGATTGTACGTCAGCTAGTCGTTAAAAATATGAATAGCGGCTCCTGTCCACAAGCTCATAATTTGGGGTGTTAAAAATCCCCCCGTCCGACGTTTGTATTGTCACCGTCATGCAATGCTAACGTTCGAACAGGGCTGCGAGGTTAATCAAAACGTATATGAGGATGTCGTTTTTTTGCGACGGGGACTCAACGCTAGGATCTTAGACATCCACTCATCGAACACGGACAACTGTTGTATCCCGCTCAACGAAGTGGTGGCATATCCAGAGGAGAACCCAGAAAAAGGATTGCGCCGTGATGGAATTGGTGTGTTGATCTGCTTCTCAATACCCTGACAGATCAAAGACGAGCAGGACACCCTTCTCGGGTTTGCGTCGTACATCTTTTGGATGCTGATCTTGATGTGCCAGATGTCAATTGTCCATAACTCGTAATGGCCTGGCAATTTAATTGATAAGGGGGTGAATGTAAGGTATGACCTCCACGCACACTTGAAGAAACCTTAAAACACTTCCCAGAACTTGGCATCAATATGACTTGTAATAGGCGCGCCAACCTTTCCTCGTACGTTGTTGCGAAGATGGGTTCCTGAGCACAGTGTATTTTCGAGGCCTCCATTATGTATTACGGTCAATAGGCCGTCGTTTTGAGATTCGTCGTGGTGCTCTTTAGTAATACTGATGTTCCCCAGGTTTAGTGTGATTCAGCTGCGACAGAATAGAACCCCTGTCTGTTCTGCAGTGCGCTGCCAATAGGACTGTAAAACGGATAAAATGGGCATGAAAATCAATTAGCTTCGGATTTACTTGGGTTTTGTTTGACAGAACGGTGATATTTTTGTCAAGTCCCTGTCGCAGAATAAAACCCGTTGTAGTCCTCGGTTTGACAGAAGAGCGTCAAAATGTCAGCATTTGAAACGCGCATATAATACATGTATATGGCGGAGGGCACACGTTTGCAAGGGTGGTTGATGTGGGACTCGTTTGTTTGGCTAGCTAGGACATATCAAGCAATATTTTGGCCGACGCATTCCCCTTTCGCGTCTCTGCTCCAGCACCCCAAACGCCCGTAGCACATCGAAACGCTCTTACATCCCCAAAATGGCGAAAAGGCAGAAAGCAGACGGTGAACCATCGGTCCCTGAACCACGTAGTATCCCAAATCGCGACATCATGCAGCGGCTGAATTTCATGTATCAAGCAAGCGTTTATCTACATCGAGTAGATCTTCACCTGCAAAACGAGCAAGGCGGATCCGACTCTAAACAAGCCCTTAGCACTAGTCAACGCAACGACCCAAAGTGGGAACCAGAGGCGGCTGGGACGAAGGGAAAATCATCTCGGAAAGCAAGGTCAGGTACAAAAAAGGCAAGACTGCAAACGACGTCAGACCTCGCACGGGTGTATATCGCAAACATGCACGTTGTCGCTCAAAAAACCGTAGTCAAAACGTGCGCATATATGGGTTTCGCCTTTTTCGTCTGACGCCGATATATGCTAGGGATCCAACGGTAAAACGGACAATATGCCAAAAATGCAACCTCGTCCTCATTCCTGGCATTAGTGAGTCTGTGCGGGTCAAACGTAAGTCGTCGCTTGGGCAATCATAAAATCACAGTCAAACTGGCGTTAGGATCGAAGTGTCAAAGCCATTGGGTCGTGTACACTTGCTTACAATGCAAAACGTCAAGGCGCATACCAGCACCTCAGTCTTGCATGGGAACGGTTGATGCAAAACTGCGGAACGAGACAGAGACTGAAAGAAGGTCATTGGCTGCTCTTCCACTTTCCCTTCGCCCAAATGCGGGACATGTCATCTTTTGTGGAAACGGGCGCGTTTTGGAGGCTGAGAAAACATGAAGTTGCGAAGCGTGGTGAAACTTCGGCAATCGCAGGGTCAGATTTGCAGGTGCAGAGCCAATCAGGGTGTGTCTGATTCATATAATTTGGAGTTATATTCAGTTACAGGAATTGCAGGGGCACAGGGAGCTGAAAGACAGCTCTGCGCTGGATGATCGAGTACAACGCCTGCTTGGATATGTAGCACTATATTTAAACAACTTCATCAACTTCACACAGCTAGAAGGGATTTGCCAGCAAGGTGTGGCTATGCCTTTTATTTGTCCATATTTGAATTTACAGTGGATAAAAAGGATAGTGCCACGTATGAACCGTTACGACTTCCACGTAGTCCGTCCTGCGCTCCGCAGTAATTCTCGTTTTCCCTTCTAATACCTCTGAATTGTTCTCCTCCACCTGCCAACAACATGTCTTCTTTCGTCGACCCAGCCTCTCTGTCTCTCCCATCTCCCTCTCCCTCCTCTTATGACTCATCTTCAGACGCTGGCCCTTCTCGCAAGCGTCCCCGCTCAGATTCTCCCTCTGACCAATCCACCTCTCGTCGCCGGGGCGATGCTTCTTCCTCTGAAGAACGCAAGGAGGCCCGTGCTCATCGTAACCGCATTGCCGCACAAAATTCCCGGGACCGCCGTAAAGCACAATTCTCCTTTCTTGAGCGCAGAGTAGCAGAGCTCGAGGAGGAGAATAGACAACTGCGCATCGCCATGGGCGCTGGCCGAGTCCTACCAGTTGCTGCGCCTATGCCAGACTTTAATGAACGGGAGAGGGCCCGTGAGCGCGAGAATGAAGAACTCAAGGAACGCATCAAGACCCTGGAAAACGGTTGGGATGCCGTTGTCAAAGCTCTAGCCGCGCAAGGTCTGCCCACAGGCATTTCACCAGCACCAGTCAACACTGTCACGCCCCCAACTCCTACTCCTGTCCTCCCATCTCCAGTACCATCCGTCACTAGCTCACCCATCACCCCTTCTGTATTTCCTCCTCCCGTATCAGCCAGCCCAACGTTTACTCTCATCACCACATCAACAGCCTCATCGCCCCAGCCTGCCTACGCGTCGGCACAAGCGTCCACTTGCCACTCCGCACGGGTGGCGATCACCAAGCTTAACAACTTGGTGTCCCTGCAGCGGGTGGACACGCGTGTCCTGCGCAAAAGCAATCTGGCAACCTTGAGATTTCATCGCCGGCTCCAATCGGTGCGCCCAACGTTCTCACAAGTAATGGCTGCGAAGAGATGGTCCCAGTCGTCGACGATGCCGCCATGGAAAATCTCCTCCGCGAGATCCTTGTTGCGGCATCGCCATCCCTCGCGCCGCAAACCCTCCCCACGGAGGCGCCTCTGACACCATTGAATTTGGGTGCCGAGGAGATGATGGGAGATGTCAAGCATGAGGAAGAAGCCGCTCTTCCGAGGGATAGCGAAATGTCAAGTGCAAGCGGATTGGATTTGGAGCTGGAAAGTACCACTGTGGATTGGGCAAATGAAGTCGAGATGCAGAGAATTTTGGACACGATGCTGAATATCCCATGTGCCGCTGAAGGATCTTCCGACGCTGCGTTTACATTCAACAATGACAACGCGTTGGGATATATGGAGGGCTTCGATGTTGATTTGGGATGGGATGCGCAGGTACATGCAGCAGGCGTCTTCTGATTGATGCATGGCACTACGGATGCATTCTTTCGATGATGATGCCTACTATTCCTCCCATACACAGCCATTGGAGCTAATCAGCTCGGCAATTACCCCCTCCTCCCTTTGGCCCTACCCTCGATGGGTTTCACGCCAACTAAAACCACAATGGCAACATTCACTCATCAAAAACGCGTCCTATCTATTGTTTTCTCGGTTTCACCTCTCGTCGTCTTCTGGTTGTTCATCTTATTCATCCAAATTTCGCATCAGTTCAATATCTCTTTCTCTATTCTATCATCTAATCGCCTATTTATACCCAAAAATAACGTTCATTGGGTTGTTCACTTCTCTTCTTAGATTCAGATGCCGCGTTTCTCTCCCCTGTATTGTTCCCTCGTTGAGGTCGACGACCTCAACGCCGTCCGCAATTGTCTTACCATCTTCACGGTCAATATCTCCACCCCTCTTCTCACCCTTCACTTCATGGTTGAACTTTCTCAGTCGAACGCGATCTGATGCAGTCTCCTACCAACCACCTTTCTCGCAAGCGCGCAGCATACCTATCGTCTTATCTCCGCCCTACCCGGCTCCAGCTCCAAGTTCTACCCCCGACCCTGCCTCCCCGTGCCAGAACGCCCAACGTCCTCGCTCCCTCTCGAGGTTTGATGCGACACGTTGCTGGTTGGTTCTATATATGGTGTGTGCTTGGCTTCGGTGTGTGTAATTCTTTTTGGGGTTCTTTTTCAGCCAGCCTTGGTCATGGGAGTGTCATTTATGGAGGAACGGTTCTGTTGTTGTTCGTTGTTCTGGGTCTGGATTCGGTTGGTGGTGATGCGCTTGGGTTGTTTTCTTTCTTGGGGATCTTCGTTATCATGTTTTGTGGCAGGATCACTCACTCACGCGGTGGGCGCCCACCTTCATCCGGCGTCCACGTTCATGGACGCGAAGGGCTCCTTTCCCTTCGTGCAGGTAGATAATGGCGAATAGGGAGGACACAACTACTTATACATGTACACTTGGGTAGCTCGCATCTGTTTTTCTTGTTCGAGAGATGAAATTTATTCCTTTGAAACGTTCTCTAAATTGGTCAAGCAAACCCTGTGAACATCCAATCTGAGGGGAGGTCCAAGTAAAGATGCTTCCTGAGCTTTCCTGCACTAAGACGCTCTTCAGGGTCGCTAGCAAGTTGATAAATCAGACCTCGACAGCTGTGGACAGGGAAAGAGGGACATGCATAGTAAAGCACAGCTTCCTGAAGCCGTCAGCAAGGTCAGAGAGAACCACATGGCTGGGAACGGGTGGTATCGTCGATTGATACAACTACCAACGCGGAATGGGTGAAGTAACAGACTAAAGAATGCCTCAGACTAACCTTGAACATAACAGCCACAACCTCTTGTCCCATCCACGGTCTCGTTCCGCTCCACATCTCAAGGACGATGCATCCAACACTCCAAATATCGACTTTATTGGTATAGCCTTCATTCTGCGTCTTTATGATCTCGGGTGCCATCCAGAAAATGCTGCCGCGTAGATCAGTATGGGCACCGCCACGGACTCGGAGGTCATCTCTCCTTTCCAGTTTGGCGAAATCTGAGATCTTGCACTTCCCTTCCATCTCCAGGAAGATATTATCGGACTTCAGATTCTAAAAAAACGGAAGAGAAGGAATCAGATGAAGGTGTGGGCTTGAAAGAAAACATGAGGCACTCGATGGGTGATGCCTTTCGAGTGCAGATACTCGAGCCCGCTCAAGATCTGCCCAGTGAAAGACCTGGTAACGTTGTCGTCGAATTTGCCGTGTTGACGGAGACAGCTTCCAATGGAGCCCCCAGGAACATATTCCATAAAGCTGTTGAAGATCACTGGGACCAGTTTCTGGATTGCAGGACATTGTGCTCACATGTTTAAAATAGATGGAGTCTCCTCGAAACCAAGGTATTGTACGATATTCGGATGGTCGAGATCCTTCAAATTTTCACTTTCCAACTTCAAAGCCCGTGTAACCGTGTCTTGGCTGGTAACATTCTCGTCGCTGGCAGCTTGCGAGACTTCAACTTGTTTGACGGCAATCATCTCACCCATAGAAGCGTTGAGTGCGAGGTAGACGCGCCCATATGTGCCCTTGCCAATCAATTCCCCTCGGGCCCATTTGAACGATACTACATGGTCTATCAGCTCCAGATAGTCAGGAACAGGGCGGCTTATCTCACCGGGACCACCTGAAGGGGTTACACTCGAATTGATCCTCGCTGGAGCCTCCCTAACTTCCTCCAATTTGGTTCCCCACAGCTTGGTATTTTCCCCCCGCGACGTTTCAGTCGTATAAGCAGAAGCAGAAGCAGGGGCCCCCACAGTGCCACCAGCGCGGCTATTATGCTCCTGTGCAACGATTCTGATTGACTTCTTCGCCCCGACGCTTGAGGTATCAGATGTCGGAGCAGGAGGAACCCCTAGAAGGGGCTCAGTTGACGTTGGCGGAGTCCCTGAGTTGGCTTCGATGATGGGTTTATCGAGGTCGTGCTCTGGGAAGAATTCTTCAAGGCGCTCGTAGACGTCTGTTGTAGGGGGACGAGGTGCCCAGGAACTGTTCTTGATGCCAGCGGAATTTGGAGGCATGGGTAGTTGCATGTTACGAACACTAATTTCTGTCCAGCTACACGAGTCGTTCGGGTCTCAATCCACAAGGTGGGGGCGAGAGGAGTAGGGGGGAAAGATATAGCCCACGCCCCTCCTCGCATGTCGGAAAGGCTGTCATCCTGGCTCGGTGATGCTGATACGCTTTCACTGCAAGTAGCAATGCTCTTGCACCCCAAGGACAAAATTTGCTTCAAAATTGTTGAGGGTGTTATGTATTTGGTGGGTGGGACATAATGCGAAAAGAAGGCCCATGAAATATGTAAATCGTAAACAGTATTGTGATTGGATCAAAGTCGCTCCTTCTCAGCCTGCATAGTCTAGGAAGGATATAAATTGTGTGGAGAATACAGTGCGATTGTGTCCACGTTGGAGTGTCGGGCCGGACACTCCCACAAGGGACTCAGGAGAGTAGGAGGCGGGAAGCAGGAGGAACAACTATATACAGATATTAGGACAAGAGGAGGTAAACACAAGAGCCACAGAGGCCAAGATAGGATAGATGACAAAGGAGGCGCTCATCCAACGTGTTCCTGCTCGGTTTCGGCGTGATTCCGACGTGTTCCCAAGCAGCTCGGCCACTCCATATGGTGATGAGAGCGGAATCAACCCACTAAGCAAACAAGCAAAGCAACAGAAGAAACAACAAGTCATGGCCGCTGGCAGACAACATCGTTCATATACAAAACTCAGGCTGGATTACACTGGCACCTCGCAAAGCAGAAATCCAGAGGGACCAATACAGACAGTTCTTGCCAGCAATCAAGAAACCAGAGGTGAAGGAAAGCAGCATACACACAACATCATCAATGTCGTCACTATCATCCCTCACAGAGTCATCGCTCACGGATTCATCGAAGTCATCGGAACCAAGCATCCATTACCTGGAACCACACACACCAACAAGCCTACCACCACAACCACCACTGTCACCACAAGCAACAGGCATCATGGGTGAGGAAGGAGAAGTAGAGC
>JASFDG010000102.1:0-41370 GCA_036937095.1 Phaeolepiota aurea
GGAGTTGCTCCAGAGACTAGTCTAGTAGTAAAGGTAAAGTAGACACTAGTACAATATCACTAAAAAAGCAAATTGAATAAATTTAGTATAATTTAATATAATCACTATAATTATTGGGACTAAATGTAAGAAACCTTTTTATTGGCATTTTAATAAGATAAATGGAGAAAATACATTGTAATATAGCCAATACATTCTAGTACATTTTTGCCTAGGTAAAGAGCCCAAAAATACAGTATTAAAAGTATAATAGTTATCTATACTTCTAGGCTTAGTTAGCCTAGAAACCTTTTTTTGCACTAGCCAGAGATTAAACTTTAACCTCCTAATCTCCTAATATGAAGAAAGTTGAGCAATATAACAGCTTTGCCACAAGGACTAATGAAATTTTATAAAAAGATAAATATATAAGGGTATAGTACTTGAATGTATTGTAATATATATTCTAATATATTGAAGGATAATTCTTCTTTGATAGAATGTATTACTTTTTGGTAGAATGTATTAGCTCAGCAATAAGTAGAGGTAAATATATTGATTGTCTTATTATTTTATTTTACTGTATTTATTATATATGAAATATATTATATCCTACTTTACTTATTTGAATATATTGGATAAATTCATATATATTTAATATGCTTTTTTAGTGATAAAGTACCAGTAAAGGGAATATCCAAGTTAGACCAGACTCAGTAAGTCTAGACAATAGAATAGAATGATGGAGGAGGACTTAGAGGAGACAAGAAAAGATGAGTAACTAAGTTAATATTCAAACTGAAGAACTATCAGTACAAGTATGGAGGTATTTATACTACAAGGCTACTCAGTATGAGTTATAACTAATTGTCTTGTACTTGGAAACTACCATATGGTATACTAGTAAGCACATCAATCAGAGGCTATATGTGATGCACACATGGTTGCCAGAGTAACAATCTGATATCTAAGTGGGATCTGAAATAGGAATAGAGAGTATAAAAGAGGAAACATGAAAGGAGCAAGATAGTCTGGAAACAGGATATTGGAATAAGGATAGAGAACAGAGAACAGGGAAATGGGGATAGAGATAGGAGGATATTGGGGATCAGAGGTATGGGACAAGGGTCAGACCAGAGATGGGGACTTGGGATATAACAAAAACAAAGAAATAGTGTATTTCTTCCTAGTAACATTCTACAATAACAATCTACCTAAGTAATCCTAAGGTTGAACTCCCAGCAAAGGATATCACATAGAGTGCCATCAATGTGGTTCTTTTGAGAAACCATTACAAATATGCTAGACTACATCTGTATAAAATATCTAAGGCAGAAGTGGTGCCTCTGACAAGGGAAACCAAGAATACCGATTCTGGATGTTCTGTTATAATATACACAAACCTCTGAGCCAGCCATACGACAGGCTGGTTTTAGGAGCCTACTAAGCATCCTGCATTTCATCTCCATTTTCCTCGGTTTGTGCTCGACACAATGCTCTGCGGTTTTCTGCCCTCCTTCTTTCACCTTCATCGACTTCCTGGATTGTTTTTCGATACAATCTTGCAATTACATAGTCGAGCTGCAAATAATTGGCCGCATCCGTTGCAAATTTGACATGTTTATGGTCTGAAACATGCTGCAATCACGTCAGCTTGCCTAGCTTCCAGGAGCCAAGACAACATAACAAACCGCCTTAAAGTCATCAAACTTCATTCGACAACTCTCACAGTAACCAGGTTTACTGCCTTCTTCTCGTTTAGGCAGTTTCAGTGTATTTGTACTCCGGCTTTTCCGCAGCAGACCATGTCGCTCTGGAATCGTGATGGGTGGCCCCATGGTATTTGCCTTCTGCAATGTAGCAAGTCTGGCTGAAGGAAATCTACGGGAAGTAATGACCTCTTGCTTCATTCTTCCGCTCAGGATGGAAGGGACCTGGTTATTTCGCAATGAATTCTGTGTTATCGAGGTTGTACCAGTGGTGGACGTTATCCCAACGCTATTACCCGATGCAGCCATGTAGCCCAGCCCTGTTCCGGATGCCAAATATCCAGAGGGGTTCGCTGAATCTTGTTGCTCGTCATCTTCAACGTCAGGAGGATTCGCCCGATCAAAGGTGGCTACATTCATTGCATGTCGGTGAAGATTGCTCATGGACACAGAACGTCTCAGATCGCCGTTTCGTTTAGCTTGTAACTGTGCTTCCACTTTCATTTTTGTGACTTGAGCGACTCGATTTCTGTGTTGCACGCGTTCCTTCTCCTGTACTTTTTCTGCCTCCTGCAATTTATTCCACCGTTTCCGTTCTCGATCATCGAACGGAATAAATGGGCCACGAGATTGAGGATCACAGTAAAGGACTGGCCATGGAGGTCTGCCGGAGTCCCCCTTACCCTTGAAAGGTGGATATTCATAGGCAGCAATGGTAGCTAGTTCTTGTCGTAGATCTTCCACAAGGACAAAGTGACTGGCTCGCGAAAAATACCTAAAATCATGTCGCCTTTGCGTCGGGTCACGTTCTGAATTTCCATGGATGCGCTCGGATTTGAGCAACCTGGATAAAGATCGCTGGATATTTGGTCCAGCAGGTGCCGCGGTGGATGCCGAAATAGGAGGTGAAGGGGTGTCAATGCAACGGGCGAGTACGCTTTCTAATTTTGTTGTATTCCAGATTTTAAGGTTAAAGCTGACAGCTTTGGCGATCAGATCGAAACCCGGGTTGACGCCGTCAATTGCACTTACAGAAGTTGAAATAAATTAGTTATTTTGATTATGAAGAGTCAGCAAACATACCAGCCCTTCAGCTTAATAGGACTCCTAAGCATAGACCCAGCCTTTCCCCCTAGGACTTTGGCATTTGTGACGTTCTCTTTTTCAGAAAAGGTAGTAGATGTAGGTAAGGGCTTGTTGGTTACTACATGGGTGACTTGACGAGAGAAAAAATCCTCAATTTTCTGCACCAGACGTGATCAACATTTAAAGGACTGGAAGGGATGGCCATCCTACCCCGCCAAGCTCTTGAATCTGTTGTTCCAGCACCTTGACATTATGCGACTCGAAGTCCGTTGTTTCTGTATCAAAATAGAAAGACCAATTTGGGAAGGCCCGACGATACTTCTCCCTGAACTCAGTCTTTTGCTGCTCACGTTCTGCATGCTTGCGATCTTTCTCAAGATTCATAATAGAGCTATCTTCTCCAAAGGGGCCAAATGCACGAGCACGCTTCAACTTCGAGCGGGACGCTGGCAGATCACCTTGGTCGGGGGATCGTGGGCGCTTCGAAGGGGGGACTCTTGGTGTTTTGCTGGGTGAAATAGGGATATGGGGTTGAAAATGAAGAGGGCGATTACCCAGTGGACGACGGTGAAGTGTTGCCATGATGGAACAAGAAAAGGATAGAATAATATGTTGGTGCACAATAAAGCACGCGTCACATTCAACAACATAGCTGTGACCGTCTGTCTGCTCATGTGATCGCGACGAAACCAGCGTCACGCTTGTAAAAAAGTAAATATTAATTGGCACTCCCAACTTATGCCAAGTAATGTCATTAGCAGCACGAAACTCGACCGACTACAACACGACCCTTTTCCGCCGTCTTATATGGGAGGGGAAAGTCCCTCTCGAAATTCATGTAGATCCAAATGAACTCCCAGCAAACTCCAATCGTGGCCTAGAGTTCTATTACATCCACGCCCCCCGTGTAAGCTATCTGCCTTTACTCATTCCAGAAATCCGCAAGTACTTGATGGATGTCGTCTTTGACGAAGCCGCTGCAAAACTCTTCAAAGAGGAGGATTGGTGGTTCGAGAGCGAGGCAGGCACCATTCTCAAGTGGTATGTTTCGGTCAGGTGCATCACTTTAGTCTGCTCAGTACATCTAGGCACTGGCCGATTGGACTCCTCTATGATAACCATACTGTCATCACTTCGGTTCGCGAGCAGTCTACCCCATCAGCGGTATCATCTCCGATGCGCCTGATCCTCCATTTGGCATCCCCTCCAACTGATCGTCTCCTCCTTTCGCCTAGCCTTGAAGCGTGCAAACAAGCATTTATGGGGCAAATCAAAGAGGCGGATTGTGTGCGATGGGGTAACACGAAACGGATGACTGGCTTACGACAACTTGAGCAAGATGGCATTTGGGAAGGAATCAGAGAGCGTACGCGCGCAACACCATAATCATGGCACAAACTCACTTTCAAACCAGATAACTTTGATGATTATTGGCGCGTTGCTTCTAAGATAACTCCCACAGCATCTATGATACGTAATCAAACACCACTCCTAACCTCTGGGGATGGCCCTAGCACATCCGACAGGGAAGGGGCCTACAATGTGCGAAGTGTTCCAGTGAGGGTATACCTACCTGACGGTCCCGTTTTGCAAGAGATCGCCCCTCCTGTATTCGAAGATGGTGTGTCCCAGCCATTCTATTCAGGGCTCCCGAATTAAGGACTTGTGATAGGAATGCCTCACACTTTGTTGCACTTCCTATCGACTCACCTCTCATTGCTCTTCCCTATTCAGCCGCCACCGCCACCCCCATCCAGGGCAAACCCTCACCCCCAGGCACCTCCCGTTCCCCAGCTAGCTTATGCTCTTGTACAAGGTGTTTTGACCCCCTTAGAGTCAGAATTGGCTTGGCTCGGCGCCTGCTTGGCTGGTGCGGATGGTTGGTTAAATATATGCATTGGTATCACTAGACATTGATGTATTCCCCCCCCCCCCCTCCTGGGTGGCTATGAAAATGTACAAAGCGAGTTGATATCCTAATTCGTAGGCCGTCGAGGTCGACTTCCAGAAACAAACTGCGAGAACGTAATACCAGAGGCTTGCCACAGACTGCATACCTTACGTCCGTAAATCGAATCTGACGATTTGTTCACCACCCCCCCGATCAATCTTAATGAGTCTCTTTGCGACGCATCCATATAGCACCCTTGTTGCGCCAAGGGCCTCTATTGCATCCCCTATTGATCCTGCCCTGGTCGATAGTAGTTCCTTCGCCTGAAACAGTGTTACCGAATAATCCGGAGGTGACTTGAGCAGCGCTATTAACAAATGAGCTGTGAGGATCTGCTGAAAGGTCGGTGAGGTATGACCCGTGGATGAGGTGCTTGATGTGAGTGAAGCAGAACCCCTCGTGGTGGATGACGCGGACAGTTGGTGAAGGTGTGCACTGTATTGAACGTCAGACGGCGGTAATAATCAAGGAGAGATAAACCGACATTGTTCCTTGAGCCGAGAGAGGCGTATGGCCATTTCCCGTAGATACATCAAATTGATGACCAGGCATAATCAAATCTCCGATTGTGTTCCAGATCCTGGACTATTGTAACCTCTAGACGCGTTTGTAAAGCACATGCAAGAGCAACATACGATTATATGCTCAACCTCAGTGGTAACCTTTATCTTGGATTGTATGTCAGAAATCTTATCTGCGGAGGTGGTGGACAATGGCAGACTTGGCATCGTTTTCGAAATGCATTCAGCCAATGATTGCGATAAGATGAAAGGGTTTTCTCCCGGGTCTTTTGTGACCTGTGGATCGGGCTGGACATTCTGACCATCGTGTGGTGGGTGGCCAATTCCTAGGGCGTTACTATAGCCCAATATGTCTCTCGACTCCTCGTCGAAGCAAAACAATGCTGAGTCCAAGGTCCGTAACGGGTTGTATTGGGATACTGGCGAATTGTCGAATGAAACATCGCACAGTTCAACATGTTCATCCACGAGTAAATCATCTGTAAAGCGGAACGAGCGGGAGGCCGTGCCTGGTGGGCTCCAGTGTTCCGACAATGTAGGTGATATGTGAAGAGTGCCCGCAATGGGCTCTATGGACTCTTGCAAAGCGGCAACGCCTGCACCCAGTTTTGTAACGCGGCCTATTGTAGCGTGCCATTTCTGAGCTAATGGTCAGGTCAACAGCCTGCCAACCCGATCCTTGACGTACCCGAGTTTGAAGTTCTTCAAGTCTCGTCTGCAGCTTATGAATGTGAACTTCTTCTTGTTCTGCTAGAGATGCCGGAGCGTTTTCTATTGTGTGTAACTGTAAATTGGGGCGGTTTAGGCAATATATTGAAGTGGATGGTGACAACGCCGCTGACGTGTGTAGGAGCTCGATTGAGCGTTTCCAACCGATTTCGCACTGCTTCAAGCTGGTGTAACAATTCGTTCACTTGATTTGCCGCCCGAGGCATGGGTCGAATGGCCTGACTTTGGCAATTCAGCAAGGTGAAGCGAAGGGCCGCCAAGGAACCTACTATCGATCAAGGCACTTCAAAGCCGCACTGGCGTACACTTCTGGATCCACCAGCTTAGTGTGATTATGGCGGGCCGAAGTCTTACGCAGAGGAGTAGTGCCATGAAACTCGACCTGCAATAAATCAGTGTCAGCGGACGCTGCGGTATTAGACCTGCTGTACGTGCCCGTTTTATTTCGGGCGCTTTGTTACCACGATGCTCTTTGTCGTGCCAGGCTGGCGAGTTGACAAGAGTGAAGAGACCAAACTCTGAAGGATCAACATCACGAATGAGATCACCTAGGTCTGTGTTAAGAACTGCCTGTGTGAAGAGACCTGCAAGACTTTTCGTTGCAGTGTGGGATGCAACGGTTTTCATAGCTCGTGTTTGACGCGTAAACCGGTCGATCTGGTCAGCCAGTGAGAAAGCCATAGCGATTTTCCACTAATCTTGCTAGTGTGAGAGGGTGCACTGGTGAATGTTTGAAAAACTGTGATATGTTTGTACAGTATGTAAACATGTAATGCCATACCAAAGTAACCAAATGCCTTGATCCCCAAAATCAGCCTGTACCAAGTTTCTAGCAACCCTCATCAACACCTCAATCCTCTGAAATATTTCGCATACTCTCCAGGCCGGATTCTAAGCAAGGTTAACTGCAACCGCCCGTTTCGCCATCAAGGCTGTTCCATGTGGGAACCTTTGCCCTGGATCGTCTACGGGTATGCAACCCATCCGCTGACACCCTCTCGTCGCGAGACTAGACTTTCGAGTCGAAATCGTCTGTCAACAGTCACAGAAGCATCCACCGATGACCATTCAGTTATGCGGGATGTGGTATCCCTTGAGGTTGGGGATGAAATCTATGCATTCGAAAAATATACTCCAAATGGGAAAGAGTTAGTGGAGGGAGAATGGTATCGAGGGTATGTGCCTTCGGCCCATCTAATATTGAATTCTCTGACCCAATGTCCACCAGTTACGTGGTCAGCACAACTCGTCGTCCGCCTGTAACATGGACTCTTGCAGATTCATCGTCATCTGCGAAGGTCCCCAAGGCAGAGGAACCTCAGCAGGTTTTCATTGGAATCTTCCCAGCTTCTCATATCTTTGTTCGTGATGAATTGTCAGATGCAGAAGGTCGCCTTCCTGACCTGGCTAGTGCCCTCAACCGCGTAGGCAACAGCCTCGGACATACCTTTCACGGTATCGCCAACCCTGGCGAGACTGCAGGGAACTGGATGCGGGATAGGATAGTCAGTCTAGAGCCAAAGCATGACGATGATGAAGGCGAACATCAAGTCTTTAGAAAACCCTTCTTTCTAGGCCCCCCGCCAGAACAGGCCTATTCCTCCCGAGCTGGGATTCCGGTTTACTCCACAAGCTTGCGTTCCTCGTCGCCAGCTGAATCCCGGTCTTTGAAGCCTTCACCACCTCGTCCCTCCCTAAAATCTGGAGATGACACGGCATCTGGCGCCATTCAGCCAATCATAGATGAAATCGCATCTGCATTGCGTGAATGGCACACTCTCATGTTTCAATACCTTGCCCGACGGGATTACAAACTGTTCCACGTTGTCAGGGAACATATCGAAGCACTTCACTTAGGTCGAAGGCAGTTATTAGCTCAGACTCTCAGCGCAGAAGAGACGGTCAACATGCGACGGGACTGCGTTGCCCGCCTTGTCAGTGGCAACCTCGTACAAGGCTTGGATGTCATCGTCCGCCATCCATCATGGGGTGGTCTTGTCACTGTGGACGTGGAAGGTGACATTGACCCCAGGAGTTGGACGAGCGCGGTCCGGATGTACACCATGCAGGCATCTTTGGCGTATCTGAATGTCGCATATGACGACACTAGACCTTTCATCTTGGGTCCAAGTACTGAATACATTCCTGCAGTACCATTACCCACACCAGCAAATTCTGCTTTCCCTGACCTGAATCTCCACCATCAACATAACGACTCTCGCTCAATTATTAAGCAATCGGGAACACGTTTCTTTCATGTTTTTCTTGACCTTCGTGCATTTGTTGCCTCGCCTTGCGCACCAGGGGAAACCGCAGAGCTGTTTTTTTCTTTGTATCGGAAGCAAGAAACTCAGTTCGTAACCGAAGAATTTTGCGCCATCCTAAATCACAACGGTGTCCTAGCTCGGGACCCCACAAGTCGCATCCGCACGCTTTTCGTAGATTTGTCTCCTTCTGATATCCAAGATCCAGTCTATCTCGTTTGCAGAATCGTACGCACTGGTGCGCTCAAAATCGGCTCTGCAAGTAGCCCTGGCCTGCTGGCCGATGGCAGAAGGGGGTCAGAAGCGTCATCCATTGCCCCTGAGGCTGCATCCTCGCCTGGTATTGGGTGGAGTGACACAAGCACGGCGGTCAATTCCTTCTCTTCCAATGGTATCCGGGGATCTCAGGCATCAGAAGCGAGCCTCCAATATCGACGGCCTTTTGGCTGCGCTGTTCTTGAATTGACGCAGCTGAACAAGATGCTGGACCATGCAGACATGTCACCCACCAGAGAGTACACCATGCCGATTTTTGTGCCCACCCACGAATCTTCATTTTCTATGATTCACCAAAATATCATCAGTGGTAATTCCAAGGAATTCGAAAAATCAACAAGGTGAGCACGTTGCATAGTGCTTAATTGGATCCTAATGAGCGATTGTAATCTTGTAATAGGGCCGAGATGTTGGCAGTCACTGTCAAATTCTTTCGTGGAGACGTGCAAACGATCGTCCGTGAAAATACATCTATATTACAGGACACGCCACACACGCTGCGCCTTGGTTTCCCAGATGTTGTATTTCCCGGAGACGCTCGAAATGAGCTGTATATCAAGCTCTGGTGTGGCGATTTCGCTCCCACAAGCTCTGGATCTGGGAGACTTAGTGTGGCCAACTTTACAAGAGGACAAATGGGTCCTTCCTCTAACAATATCCAAGTCACAGTTGAAGTAAAAGACCAAAGCGGCTCTGTTGTCGATAGGGTCATCTCTCAAGGCAGTGGTGAGCCCGCATTGACACAATTCCACTCCATGGTCTTTCAGCGTTGCAACGAACCCACGTTTGGAGAGTTGCTCAAAATCAAGCTTCCCCTTGAAGTAACACCACAATGGCATTTATTCTTTACATTCAGGAACCGTACTGGGCGTGAACGTCTCAATGCCAAAGGCTCTGCAGATCCGAACGATAAGCCTTTCGCGTTCGCATTCCAGCCTCTCTTCCCCAACAATCGCGCTTTCGTCGAGGACGGGAGCCACACCATGATCTTATACCGTGCAGAGAAACTCAATCTCGTCACACCAGATATTTACTTGCCAGCCCCATCACGTTATGCCCCTGGCCAAAAAATAGACCACACGATGATGCACCCTGATATTTACAAACTGGCCCCCCCCCTCCGAGATACCCTAACAATTCGGACATCCCTTTGTTCCACTAAATTTACTCAAAATTCCGTCCTTTTGAGTCTGTTGCGCTGGGAACAACTGGATAGCAAAGATATCCCCATATGTTTGGCACAATTCACCTTCGTTGGCGAAGGAGAAATCATCAAATTTCTTCGTGACATATTCGACTCCCTATTCGGCATCCTCATATCCAATAACAACCCGTCTGGTGAAATCGACCATCTAGTCTTTGAAGCTCTCGTCACAGTCCTAGGGATTGTTCAAGATCGGCGCTTCAGCAATTTTCAACCCGTGCTGGACGTTTACATTGAGCGTCATTTCAGTTGCGCTGGTGCAGCATCTCACCTGATCCATGCAATGAATAGACTCGTGCTCAGTCCAGCCTCAAGTGAAACAGCATCGCCACTCCGTGCAGCTTTGAAAGTTTGGCACTATGTGTTCAAATTTATTGCACGATCACGAGAATTGCAAAAAGTGAAGGAGCTTGGGATGGGTGGAGGTGCCACGGCTGAGCATCTTGAGACCACCTTCAAGCGTGAACTGCGGGCCCATCTGTCTGAAGTAACACGTATGATGGCAATGACTTCCCTGGCTATCATTGGCACACAAACCATAGCACTCCAGCATTTTACCTCAATCCTTCCAGAGCTCGCGAAGATTTTTACAACTGTGGAACTCGTATCAATTACCACAACCTTCGCCAACGCTATAACAATCGGAAAGGGCAAGATTGTGATCTGGAAGTTAATCATGTATCTGCAGATCGTTAAGGGTTTCCTTTTCGACAATTCCCAATCAAGACCTCTTCTTATCGAAGCTGTTGTTATCTGGATCAAGCCTCACTTCGGTCGATATGATGAATACGCACATACTCTATCTAATGACGCTGAGTCTACTCGGGATGTCGCGCGAGTTAGTTGGCTGGAAAGCATACGACTTTGCGTTACCATTATTGCTGTCATGCTGGATAAATTGCAACAAAGCCTAGTCTCTCCTGGGGCCATTGCAGATCGACATACATTTCGCAAGGAACAAGACAATGTGGAATGCTTGCTGTCTTTACTCCCAAGGTTTGCCCTTTTCAACGTAATACGCTCAACTAAATCCTGAATTTTTCAGACTCCTAGATTCTTATCGAGAATTCCAGCAGCCAGCTTCGCAGAAGGCCATCGAAAGCACTCGGGCAACTTCGACAACAAAATTCTCGGTACCAGTCACTTTTCCCGAATCATATCCATTCTCTCTGCTTGCGTACCTCCCTGAAATTCCTCGGGGCGCGAAGGGTGTGAACAAAGACGCAGAGACCCTTTTCTACCCTGCGGTTGGGGAGACTGCCATTGTTCTCCTCGTTCTTGTCCTTTCCTCGCCAACAAAAGATATCCTTAACTTCCTGGAATCCAGTCTTTTGATTGAAGGTCGCGACAGATTCGTGGACTTGCTCTCCCAATTCTTCAAGGTAGCCACATCTATTATCGAAGGTGATGCATTTCCAAAGACTTGGCTCAACGTAAATGTGTTGGCACACAAAGTATTGATCAAGATGATGGACCCTATTGCGACTATTCTCGAGAAAGAATTTATACCTGCCCAAGCACAAGAGTCCCAATTTGACTCGGCTTTATGGCGGGAGGGCATGACAATGTTATTGAAGCTTCTGTCATCAGATCAATTGGTCATTGAAGAATTTAGTGCCCAAGTAAGTCCAAGTTCAGTCCAGCATTTCTGCGAATATTGAACTAAAACCTCTACCTTTTGCAGAAACGCCGTGCAATTTGGCGCCTCGTTGGAGATATTCGCGGCGATGGGGCAGCCATACTGCTCACGTTATGGCAGTCATTAGGTTGGTATGAACATGTGTCAACGAATGGTGAAACGGCAACGAGATACGGGGTAACGTTATATCTGAAAGTAAGAAGCCAAAATCTCATCGTCTACCATAGGGTTACCAAACCTATCTGCATTCATTGGTTGGGCATGTCGTTAACCTTTGCCTCAGCCACCACGATCAGCTGCGGAATAACGCCGTACAGATCCTGTACAGCATGATTGTCTCCGAATATCACCAGTCGGAGCATTTCGATGAAATCGAAAATGAACTGGTGACACGGCTCGACTCCCTATTCATGTCTGATAGCAAAGGCGACGAAATCTCGAGGGCCTTCTTCATTAGTCAACTACGCCATCTTTTTGAAACCTCTGACGTTGATGAACAGCTGCGCGAGCGTGTCTCAAACTTTCTGGACTCCGTTGACCTCTTCTTAGAATTACTTCTAAGTGTTCGTGCACTTCCTGATGGCGAAGAATATGCGGACGATCGTGTGATTGCAACCGTGAGTTGATATGCTCAACTGTGCACACTTTTGGCTGACCAATTTGTCAAAGTTGAGGCTTATGAACTTTATAAGACGTATCGGTCGCGACGAGATTTATATCAAATATGTGCACCAGCTCGTTAATGTAAGCGTTTATTGACGAACGTGCACCTCCAAACTTGACGTTTAGCTAGATGCATTTACAAGCGCAAAACTATGTTGAGGCAGCTTTGACATTGAAACTCCACTCTGATCTACATGAATGGGACCTGAATTCTTTCGTTGGACCAATGGAAGATCTTGGATTACCACAACAATCACATTTCCATCGGAAAGAAACCCTTTGCCTATTAATCCTTGATTATTTGGGTACGTCATGTACTAGTTACTTAACTCCATCTGCTCAGACTCCCCAAGGGAAAGGCAAGGCTTGGGAAAATGCTATTGAGATATGCAAAGAATTGGCATATCAACACGCCGAAGTGACCTTCAACTAGTGAGCATACGTTTTACAACAACTATTTTATACATCTCAGACAGACTCCAGTGGTCGGTTGTCGGAGATCCTACGACATCAAGCGGTACTCTTGGAACATATTGTTACGGAGCAGCGCCATTACCCCGATTATTATCGAGTTACATTTTATGGCAATTTTCCAGCTGCCATCAGAGACAAGAGATTCATTGTACGTTTCTCGAGTTCAATCAGACCTCGATAACATGTTTAATATGATATAGTATCGAGGTTATGAATGGGAGAGATTTGGAGCCTTTTGTGAACGCATGCTCAACAAACATCAAGGAGCCCGCCTGTTGAGGACGCCAGGAGACCCACCCGTGGATGTACGTTTCGGGAACGACCAGTATATCCAATGCACCGCTGTGACGCCTGAACCTGACCGAAGCCTGCCTATTTTTACAAATCCTGATGTCCCTTTGCGGGTCAGAACTTACTATGAACACAGGTCTGGCATTTGGACTTTCACGCAATATGCAATCCGCTCATATGTCGCTTCTCTAGTGCTATCAATTTATTTAGCTCCTCTCGGCAAATCAAAAAGACGACCAAAGATGGTACTGAAGAAGTTTGGCTAGAAAAGACATTTTTTACCACGGAGGAAGCCTTCCCAACGGTTCTGCGCCGTTCTGAAGTCGTTGGTTTGGCAATGGTAGAAATTTCACCGTTGGAGAACGCTCTTAATGATGTGGAGCAGAAGACAAAAGAATTGGCTGCATTAAACCAAAGATACCAAGCGCTGGCCAAAACGACACAAGCGGTTTCGACGAACGCCTTGGCCATGTCATTAAACAGCATCGTTGATGCCCCGCTGAGTACAGGAATTGCATCCTATCGCCAAACATTTTTTGATCCAGATTACCTTGCCCGTAACCCTACTCGAACGGAATTTGTGGATAAACTGCGATCAGCTATTGACGAGCAGGTGAGCTCATGAGTATTTTTTAGATTTCTGTGACTGAAGGGGGGGGTGAAAATAGGTGCGAGTCATTGACAGTTGTCTCAAGCTTCACGGCCATTTGTGTCCACCCGAGTTCATTCCCTTCCATGAGACCCTTGAGAAGTTCTATAAAAAGAATTTCCGTGAAGAAATTCGACGACTAGCCATGGATAACACAAACGACTCACTCATCACAGTTGGAACATCGGTACGATCGCCAAATGCACCCTCTCAATACCAGTCGTCCGTGTATGGTGCATCGCTTAAGCGGAGCATGTCATCCAATTCGACAGCGCGCAACCAATATACGGTTCCTCCAATACAAGTTGGGATGTCGGTGGCCGTGTCGCAACCACAGTCCCCGAGTAGTGCAAGCGTCCCGTCTCCGTCTGCGAAACAAACGCCATTACAACGCCACCTTGCGCACCTTGCGCGACACGGAATGACGGGTGTCGCCTCGGCGCCCGGAGATATTGGCGGAAGCGATTCTCTTTCCGCAGAGTCTCCACACAATTCATTTGTCAATGTGGGGAATGGGATCCACGGGACCCCAGCAGCTCAGGTGTCGGGGGCATCTGTGGCAACGTCCTATATGGGAAGTATCGGCTCATTCGGATCGCTCAAAGGAAGACTCTCTCGCTTTGGCAGTATCAGTTTTGGCCGCAAAAATCATGGTTCGTAATAACGTGTTTCATTCCCCTATAATCGTATACCACACCAAGGAATGTACTTGAACATCTAAAAAAATACAACAAAGTCCTCAAGAGGTCACACACAAGCTGGTCGTACAGGTCAAACGCCAAAGAATGGGAAATGACGAAAACAGAAAGTGTTCCTGATCCTCCTACTCATCACAGATATCGATCAGATATCGTGGCTAAGGCGTCGTCGGAAATGCCATGGAAGGCGAGCGAGTCGTACATACTGAATCCAAATGCCGCCGCAGACTCGTCCCCATAATTGGCGGTTGGCTCGGCTGTCTCTACAGTCTCATATGCGGTCATGATGTTAAAATGGTCGAGACCCAAATGGCTCGACTTGAAGTCCGAGGGCCATGTCGAGGCGCACCCCTCATCAGCCGTATGCGTGTCATCGACTTCGTTGGTGAAGTTTGGGAAGGTAGACGACGACGACGACGCCGTGACAGTGCTTTCCACAGGCGATGAAAACGCGTCAGACCCTGTCGCCATGAATGGAAAATCGTCAGGGAGCGGCTCAAACTTAGTCACGACTGGAGAAGTGTCGAGATAAATGTTATGATCTGGACCCTTTGTAGGATAGGATAATTGCAAGGCAACCAATTCAGAACTCTCTGTCGGGGGGTTCTCTTTAATGTCTGCAGGCAAGGATTCCGTGGTTTCTGGAATGGGCGACGTGTAGATGGACTTGAAAATAACATAAATGCCTATCAAGACACCATTCAAAATGACTCACATATTTCGAAAGAATTTTCTCCAATGCCTGCCCGAGAAGGTTCCATTCAAAGACTTTCAAGTCCTTCTCTATATTACGCGGCTTGGGATCGGGAAATTCCATGATGTGCTGGAAGAAATCGCCAAATCCTGGTTTGTGTTTTGAAACAGTGGTTGGCCGAAGACCTTCCAAGTTACGCCTGATTCGATTCTTTTCTTCGACGGGGAATTCGCCATTAGTTAACCGTTCCAAGAGGTAGATAACATCCACCGAGGTAACATAACAGGTGTCCACTTCCTCTCGATATATACAAGAAATGACGCTATCGGATTCGCAATAATCCTCTTGACGAATGGGCTCACAGGAGACAATGAGCCGTCGGCCATCCTGTACCTTGGAAAACCGAACCAGGCGGCGACCAGCATGAAGTTCTGGAGCGTTCCAACCGACACAGATTGTGGCTAGGGGGGTGACAAGATCTAGAATCGGTGTTTGTGCATAGAGATCTTCAGGCTGATCACCAGCGAGGGAGGAATGTTTCGTGCGCATAAGGGATTGTGCTTTCATGCGTCGGTGGAGGCGCATACGACGTGCGGGCTGTTTTGGTGGGGGGGGGTGCTCCGAGGAGGTAGGGGATGGCGTAGGGAGTTGTGCGGATGAATGTCTCTTTACATCCCCTGGAGGAGGGATCCGAAGGGGCCAAGGAGGTTGACGGCTTAGAGTCTTTGCAGCTGATCTATCACGAGACGACTGAGATGCAGAGGAACAGCCTGCTAACAATTAGTTAGAATGCAAACAAAGGCAGACTATCAAAGCGTCCACCTGGAGTCCAGTATGAGAACTCTCCAAAGGTGACTGAATCTAAGATGGCATTGTCCTCGTTCAAAGCTTGCACGGAAATGAGAACCTTTGTGGATGTGGCTTGGTCCTTGTCAAATGGTGGGGCGGCTGCATCGAGTTGCCACCTGCCATAGGTTGTACCTGGTAACTCCCTGACCTTGGTAGCTACTGCTTTGTGGCCGACGACTAGACGGACATACATGGCGTCTGCCAGGTCGGGGTGAAAATGAATGCGAACGGTAATTGGGACACCACGCTCGCCCTCTGTAGGGGTATATCCCAGGACATGGATGATTCCTGTGGGGGATACGACGACGTTGGGGTTTGCGTTGTCTGTATGTCGGAGGGAGGACATAGTGGGAAGGGAAAAAAGTGAAAGGGGAGGGAATTGAGCGAATATAAGGGATGAAGGGCGCAGGGTTATACGCGCGATTTTAGGGGCTACAAATAATAGTGAATATATGCGCGGTCACGGATACGGTCACGAAGGCGGCCGGTGACGCAAATAACAGACGCGCCGTGTCCTACGGCGGGAGCACGGCGGGGATACAACACGCGGCAGGTGGCGGCGACGGCAGGGCGGCGGCAGGCCCCACGGCAGGGGACAAAGAGGAGCGAAGGCGCCGGAAGCAGGCGCGGCGGAAGGGTTATTGGCCCCCCGCCATTCGATCGTCTGGAACACATCGCCCGATCAGGATACAGCGTCATGAACGGAAAATGCAGGTATGATTTCCCTTTGTTCCATTCAAAAATAGACCAATAACAATAAGCGTCGATCAAAATCGATTTCATTTCGCTCCAATCAATTGCTCAGCGGCATTGGGTATGCCATGCCTCCCACCTGCCATCAACCTGTACGCGTACAACAGGTGGGACATGTCCTTCTGCTGATAGAACACGGCCACACCCTTTGCATCGCTCGATGAAAAGTCCCTTGTATGACTCGAGCATATCCTGCTCAAAGGTGAGCTAACGCTAATGCCTTGACGATCAAATAACCGACCATCACCACCTGGAATGCCATGCCGCGCTGTGTGCCCAGTGTTTTGGCGAGATGCTGAGACAGATATCGAAATACAGTATAATCTGACTGTAGATGTGGTGATTTCTGTATATTCCATGTTAGGATGTAAGCGCTCTACACTGCACGAACACAGACATACTCTTTCGCGCGGTCCAAATACCACGATGCTACCAATTGCCAGCACAGTATCTGGCCCAGATTCCAACATTAGATATGCAGTCAAAGTGTCTGGTATCACGTATTGCAACACTATTGGTGCATCTGTAGGCGCCGCGCCTCGGGTGCGTTCCCAGATGCGTAGCCGGGATTGGTGGGTTTCTCCATGATTGCGAATATATTGAACAACTCCAGCCGCCCTTATAGATTGTTCTGCACTATCATGATGTGTTGGCCGTTCCGTGGGTGGGTGTGGTTGAGGAGAACCTGGCGATTGTGCGCACCTGGAAAGGGTAATAAGCGGAAACTATCGTTGAGCGACACCGCTAAATGTCCCACAAACCTTCGTTTCCGGCGCGAATTGAAAATGAGACTGGAATCATCCGCGAGCAAGCTCTCTTGTGCATGGCTAAGTGCTGCCTGGACAGGTGCCGATCGGATGGCATCGCTCAAGTCCTTTATATGCTGGAATTCTGCACTAGTGTGATTGACGACCGAAGGACCATCGCTTGTATTTGGCAGTCGTAATAGAACGGGTGGTATGCGGCGAGTAGTTTGCAAGCGATTGTAAATGTCAGTAAGGGTTTGAATCTGCTCTTGAAGACCAATTGATCCAAACTTTTCGCTTGCCATTAATCTCAGGTGGTCGCTGTTGACGAGTGGCTTAAGAATGTCTGTATGTCACGTGACACGTGGTCTGGTGAATTTGAGCTTTTTCATAACAGTACTGTGAACTTTGCTGCAGCAAAAAAAAAAACAACACAACTTGAATATCATACGGCCTGGTATATCCATAGAGCTGAGGGTCATCTCGCAACTTTTACTTCCCAGCACCTCTATGTTTCGCACACTTGCACGGGATGTGGCGTACAGGTTCGTCGTCTTCTGGTTGGATTACCCTTTTATAAACATTCGACATGGTACCAGGTCCCTAACGCGTCGGAGAGCATATCTATTGACATGCAATGGCTCATTCTCCCTCCAAACGCATCCCAACCGACTTATTTCAATTCGCTTGCTTTCATCGCCAGTCCAACCACCGCCGGAACAAGCTGAGGTGCCAAAAAATCCAGCACTTTACCCTTTGCTAAATTCTGCTTCCCGTAAATCATCCGGTGGTCTTCGGTCAAGTCCTCTAAAGCCAAAGCCACCTGGACATCTCACCCACACCGTGAATCCACCCCTCGTAAAGCTTACGGCTCCACCTCCACCAGCATCAACACCAGAATCGCTTCGACAAGCCAAAGAGGCTGCAAATCGTGATATAGAAGATGCAGAGTCCCATGGTATTCTAGCGCCTTGTCCACCAGGCGCCGGATGGTTCAAGACCATGTTACACAAAGGAATTGAACTTGCTGTTCGTTGGTGGATTTCTCCCCTTATGCTACGTCCCTGGAATACCCCCTCACGTTCCTTTTCCAGAAATTTTACTATCGTGGTGTCAAATTGATATTTGTCCGTCGAAAGCACATCAAACTGATCCGTGCCCGTGTCCAGCAAGGTGGAGCTCCTTTGACACGCGCAGAATATCGCCTCATTAGGACACAGAAGGATGATATCAACAAGTCCGTACCCCTTCATACCCAGCTTTGCTGTATCCTAATTACAACTGATAGAGTCATCCCCTTCCTGATAATCGCTCTATTGTTGGAGGAGGTTATACCGCTGATTGCAATATACGCCCCTTTCATGCTACCCTCTACTTGCATACTCCCTTCTCAACGTGCTCGGATAGAAGAAAAGAAGGCGCGAACCGCTCTCGCTGTGCTGAAGCAAAATCAAGCCCTCTTGTTCCAGCTCAAGACCAAAGAGTCCGATAACGGTTACCTGCCCTTAAACGCCCTATCCATTGAAGGATCCTCTGCAACTATCTCCGGGTAGGAGCTTTTTACCATCTAAATAAACCATGCCTGATCCGTATAAGTACAGGATTTTTCGACTGCCGACGATAGGCAACGACGCACTTCGTCAACGCCGCATACGGCGTCACTTGGAATTTATTGCGGAGGACGATAATCTTTTATTAAGGGACTGGATCAATTTGTCAGAACAAGCTGTGGATGAGGCTTTAGCTGAGCGTGGATTGTGAGTGCCCTCCTGGCGTGTTCTGCATCAGCTTATGGATGTTCGGGACCAGGTCGCAGCCAGAGGCGACCCTAAAACACAAGCTCGCTCGGCTGAAATGGTGGTTAGATTCTGTAAAGGATGTGATGAGCCAGCCCTTATCAGAACAGGCTTCGCGTCGGCTTTTCCTTCTTGTTTCTAGATGTTAAACCTATTTGGCGACCATTTGTATTCATACGCTACACGTTGCACGCTATAACCACAATGCGATCATTATCTTATGTTGGCTAATTTTGTTGTGATACAAAGGCCAGTGTTTGCCAGGTCTGGAGTTTATATGGAGCAAGAATCACAGCTCTCTGCGCTAAGCGTTGCGCGCCGCACCCGCCCCTTTTGACACCCTTTTGGTTCAGACATCGTGCAATGGCAGTATAACCCAGCGTTCCTTCAGATGCGTCCGTTCCTGTATTCCGAATACCAGAGAGCACAGCGTGCGCAACACCACTACGGCTCCCTCTCAACATGAGTTGTCCTAAATTCCCTCTGGCACTTGGGTCAGGGGGGTTCAACTGTATGCTGGCCTGTGCCACTGCTATCGCCCTTTGTATTTCACCCTATGATACATTTTGGTTAGCGTTGGCGATTTCAAAAGCAAGTCATGGTGGCTAGCACACACTTGTTGAAGATGATGTTGAATCGTTAGGTACTCCACATCACGTTGGGGATCTAGTTTGCGCCTCTCATCGATTGACATGCCATTTATTTCCGAAAATGCTGCGTCCACCAAATTATCGTCCCTCGTTAAAATGCCCATTCCAGCAAGTGCATTCATAGCAATAATGTTTCCGGGATCTGTTGAGATGCTGACCCATGCTTAGCTGCCAACATATCACGTAGTGACATCGACGAACCAGTCCAAGAGGTGTGCTTTAGCAGTTTCCCTTAATTCCTCAATCCCCGTCGCCCACATCGTTTGAGAGAGAAGGATGGAGATATGGTTCCTCATGTCAAGGTTTTCTCCACCGTCAAGTGCTGACTGAAGGAGCCTTAGGGCAGAACCTGTATCCCCAAGGTAAAACTGGGCTAATCCAGACCCAAAAAGAGCTTGCACCCGGATAGCATTGTCGGTCTCTCCATCCTTCTCTCCCAATAACGCGACCGTGCTCTCGAACGATTCAATCGCGTCTACAAACCTACCCAATGATAGCCTAAGCCGACCGAGGGTCAAATTGGAAATCATGTATTGACGCTCGATCAGAGGATCTTCAGTCTCCTCGTACGCCGATTCAAGAATGGTTATCGCGCGATCAACCAGCTCTTCAGCTGGGAGATGATGACCAAAAGTTTCACATAGCAGCCCAAACAGATGTAAGCCAGCCGGATCCCCTGGCTTCTGCCTGCAATAACGATCCAATAGGAAAAATATGGGGACCAGATCCTGTGCATGAGTTTGGGTGGCGTAACCAAATACAGTCGAAGCACAAGCGTAATCCGCATAAGGCTGACGGGGATTGGTGCAAGGGTCAATCTCGGCCAAGATCAAAAATAGTATGAGGCCTACCAGGGATGTCGCCAGTCCTACACAATGCTCTAAGAGGGCTTTGGAGTCCTCGTTATGTCCATTGGCTGCGGCTACCAGGGCTTGTCCAACCCATGCTGTGGCTAAGTCAGGATCGAGGACCTGAGCACGATACAGGGCCTCGTTTGCGAGCTCTATATCATCATGATAGAAATAAAGTAATCCCAGGTTGGTCCACGCAACCACATTCTGGATGGGGGCATGAGCGAGCTGATTGAAAGAGCAGGATACAAACCTCACCTTCGTATTCAACTCTAAAGCCCTGACATAAGCATGCTGGGCTGACATAACTTTCGTCACGAAATTCGCGTTTCCAAGCGCGATCCAATAAGCTTCGTTTCCGGGATCTTCCTGGAGGGACTGGTCCAAGAAATCTATGACCTGTGCCTTTGCTTTCGAGTTATCGGCGGATTTAGGGACTTTGGTCGTCCAAAAATCCAAAGCTATAGCAAGATCATAGTAGGCATTCCCTTTCGTTGTGTGTGACCTTGAGACGAAGGAGAGACATAAATTGTAAGCAAAAATCGAGATCTCAAGGACCTTTGTTGCATCGATGACAGAGTTATCACCCAAGGATGGGTGGGGTAACATAGTTGCAACCACGCTATTGTCATCAGCCGTGATGTGAGCAAGAACTTTTCTAAGAGTCGTGAGAATCTCAGTAGGGCGGAAGTAAGTTGTGTGGTGGGATAAGTAGAATATCGCATCCGCAATAAACTTCCAAGCAACACCGCGGAAACCAGAAATTTGAGCAACCATTGACAGGCCTACAGATATCGCCTGCATGAGCGAACTTTCTCCTCGCATGAAAAATCCACTGGAAAGCTCGAGTTTGGCCTGCTCAAGATGTGATTGTCCCAGCGCCGCAAGAACCCCAGCCTCATTTGGGCGCCGAGAAAGGACCGATTTAAAGGTGGTGATAGCCTCTGAAAAAAGGCCCATCTGGCGCTTCACATCGCCAATAAAATAGGAGCAAATCCAGTCATCCGGATTCAACACAAGGGAATGCTCGAGTGCCTTGATTGCAGCAGCTTGACGACCAGCTTTCGAATAGGCTTCCGCTAACCGTAACCACAGTGTGTGATCCTCCATATCAGTTCGCAGAGCAACTTGAAGGTGCTGAATCGCCGCAGAGTAATTCCGGCCGATCTGCATAACTCATTAATATTTGCGAGCTTGACATGTTCCTACGCACGAGTTCAACGATCCCCACAGCCTTCCATGCCCATGCATTGATCGGAAGGAATCGGGCGGCATCGTTCTCCTCTAGGCCCACCCCTATACCTCCTTCACCAAGTATTGCCCTACGCGCTACAATTTCCACCAAGTCCCATTCGCGATCTTCGGCGAACCCCAGAGCTAACCGTTTGGCGGCACGGGTTTCCCGGGAGTCCAATTCGAATGCTTTCTGGTAGCATTTCGATGCACGCACCGGATCGGGAGGAGACGCATAATCAGCATAGTATATTCCAAGAGATGTAAAAGCGGGGGCAAATGCCGGATCATATTTAAGGGATGAGATGAAGTAGGTGTAGGCTTCGTCGCGATTATTATCTGTTACCACACAATATTGTTAACAAATGCTATTGGAAGGAGTCAGGCTTACCACCGAGGTTCCAGTATGCTTCCCCTATCCTCCATGAGCACCTTGCCAACGCATGGTTCAGCATAGTGCTACCTTTGAGTACGTTTAAAACTTCATGTAGTCCAGATAAGCCAACACCCGCTTGCTGGGATTGGCATAAGCACCACGATGCCTCTTCCTTAGCACGTAATCCCACGTCCAAATCATCTGGAAGCAGCTTCACAACAGTGTCAAAACTGGCAACAGCTTCTGCCCATTGATGTGCGTGCGAAAAAATGTAGGCACGACCCATCAAGCATGCAATATTTTGTGGCGATTCTGCGAGTATTTCGTTTATTATGTTCGCTGCTTGTTTGTGATGTTTCGGAGGGAAGTGATTCACAAGGGTAGTCGCAAGAATCACCTGGAATGCTCTTCGAGTCCTGTGGATCATTGAGTATAGATCTTGGTGATATTCGGAATCCTTACTTATGCTGCATTTTGCCACTATCTGATTCAGCCTTTGCGAGGAGTTCTAGACCTTTGTTGGCAGCTTTGATCGCATTTTCATAGGTTTGGGAGTCCCGATATATCTCAGCCACCACTTGATTGGCAAGGATTGAATTCTGCACATCGGTATAGGCCAGCTGGGAAATATAGGTTGAATGTACGGGTCATCACCAGACCGTGCTTATGAAATCTGACCAGAAGATCATCGAGAGGGTCAACATCAAGGTCCGACATATTCTTGTTGCTTTCACCACTTTCGCCATGCGAATAATGGCCTTTGTAGATTAAAAAGGCTTTCAGGAATTTACCCAATAATGAATCTGAGAATAGCTGCACAAATATCTGGATGTATTGATCTTCGAATTCGCCTGAGTAAAGATATGGCCACATCAGGTGGTGAATGACGATTTCGAAAAAATCTCTAACCAACAGATTCACAGTCCCTCCCCTCCAAGAAGATCGTCCAAGCCAGTTGATCTGGAAGCTGCAACAATACCGCCCCTGCAACGAGATTATTCACTTCTTGGTAAAGCTTATCTTTTTCGGGCTTTGCTTCTGGCGTATTGGGCAGTGAGTGTAAATGGCGTTGTTTATACTGAAGCAATCTGGTCTCTATATGGCGCCGTAAGTCATCCGATGTATCTGGGTGGTCGAGGATGTCGTTATAAAGTGCTGGAAGCTGATCCAATCAGATGGGGGTTGCATGGGGAGACCTGCAGGGTGGTCTATACCTGAGACTTGTTCCAGATATCTCTTCCGATCTCTTTTCGCAGTGCGTCGGGGCCAGAAGCCCCAAGACGCAGCCTACGCCTTTCGACCTCCTTCGTAAAGACTGTATCTTCTTCCTTTTCTGATAGCTCGACAACTTCCTGAAGCACAGAAAGGGAATCGTGGATAGCAGATTGAACCTCAGAGATTGTTGTAGCAGTTGCTTTAGTAGGATCAGGAGGAGGAACAGAAGCGAGAGCTTTGTGAAGGGCGGATTGAGGTAGCAGACTGGACAAGGCGCTGATTAGCTGAATAAAAGGTTAGACCATTGGAGGATCATATTAATATCGGAGATGCCTGTTGCCTTGTTCCTCGCATTCGTCGAGTTGCAATCAACTTTTGTACGGTTTCCGCACATTTTATTGCATCGTTCCTAGCATACAGTCAGGTTTGTTGGTAGACGCTGCAATTAACTGCGTACACTTGGGCATAATTATGAGCCAGATTTTGTAAACTCTCGCAGTATTTTTCCCAGTCCTCTGTTTGTTCATACAGTCTCGAAATGCCCTATGTTGGGCTCAATTCTTGAACACTGGATCGGGATAACGGGGCTGCTGTACCTGCCATGCCAATTGCTGCACTGGCCTCAGTTTTATAGCTTTAAGATAGGCCTAGCATCCGAATGAAGGCAATTCAACAGACAATCCAGCTCGCTATGAATCGTACCTGTTCACTGTTTTTGGATTCTCCCAACTCTAGATGAGCTAAACCAAGAAATACAATGCTTTATGGGGTAGGTGAATGGGTAGGGTTAATATAATTAGTCCTCTTACGCAGTGTAGTTGTCAGGTTCGAGCTCCAGCACTTGGCTCGCAGCATCCTTGGCACCTAGGAAGTCCTTTTTAGCCAGTAGTTCTCTCGACTTCTTCAGCAGGCCTTTGATTGAGGCCATGAAGGGTTATAGAATATGAATTAGGGGATGATATTCGAGTTTCAAACGGCAGACTTCATATTTTTATAGTTATGTCAAGCAAATAAATATTCTCCATAATGATATCGTGACCATAACAGAACAGAAGGTTACAAGCTGTACTTCAACTGGTTACCGATTGGAGAACGGGAAGCTGGTTTAATACCTCATCTTCCTTGCATAAATAATCAACGAAGTCAATAAGGAATCTTACTTGCTCATAGGTTTCGATCGCTTTCAGGCTTCTTCGCTTTCGTACAAGATTGATAACCCTTTCCACAAAAGCGACAGTGTTTGACTGGAAGATAGGCGCGCTATCCAGGTTATTCTCCGTCATGGCGATAAGCGGTGTGTGCACATCATCCACCCACCCACAAAGTATAAGTTTTATGATCCAACAGCAGGCGATAACACCCGCACGACCCACGCCTCCACGGCAGTGAGCCAATATTGGGATCCCTCGTAATGTATAATTGCTTATGATTTCAGTTAGATGGGTATTCATCATTTCTGGGTTTGAAGGGGCGAGTCCTTCCGGGGTGGGTAGTCTATTCACAGGGGTAAGAGTAAGGTATCAAATAAATAGTTGGTTCTACATGCCGAAGAACATCGATGCCAATGCTTTGGGCACACTGTTGATATTCTGACCAGGGGACACCAAGAAAACTGAGTTCATCATCATCTAAGCAACTGATGAAGCTTGAGAACTGTGATGGCCAATGTGGATGGTATCTTTTTCTGACCAGATTATGCAGCCCACGCCTAGTCCTCTGATCCGTTCGAGATCTGTTCCCACGTCCCTACAGACACCAGTCCTGCCCTTGATGGGGCCTTGCAGCCGCACTATAATACATCAGAAGGTTGAGCGTGAATCGGGGAAGGGGTAGGCTTACCTTTCTTCCCTGGACAAGAAGATAAGAGTAGGTCGCCAATAGTAGGTTGAGAATTCAAGATTTCGGGGGCACGATTAGTAGACGCATTCACGGTCAAAGAGAATGAACAGCCAAAGTCATGTCTCGAGACGTCTGCATCGAAATTTTCATGATTGGTTGAAAATGAGAGAGAAGTTGTCATCTTCTGGGTCGGAGTAGTTGCCCGATCTGGTTTGGGATGGGGCGCATCTGTCCCCGGTAACGTGGCATTGAGAGCAGCCTTCAGTGCATCAGAGATATTGGAGCGAGTGGGGATATGGGGGTGACCGAGTAATGGAATGGGGAAGCAGGGTATATGAGCATCGCTGATATAATGCCAGCTATCCTCTCGATTCCGAGCCTTCAAGAGGCTATGGAGAGTAAATGAGGGTGGGATATCAAGTATGGTGGGTGCAGGGGGTGACGCGAGGAGCGCATGTGAAGATATCAGAGGTAAAAGGTCGCAAGATACAATGGAAGAGATACTTGACGTGTTACTGTGAATACATGGAGTCAAGATGAGCATGGGCTACACATACTTGATGGGATGCGAAGACGATGTCTTGAGAGGTGATGGGTCCGTTGGGGTTCTATGCAGGGGCTCAGCAATGGCAGCAAGGAGGTCGTCGCGAAATTCGCCAGCTCGGCCGAGTTGTATCGAGGGGTGGCGAGCACTATCTTGGCGCCACCAGGATCTGATACGCGAGTGGTAATCCTGACGGCGCAGCAGGTCTTTGTATTGGTCTGGGTGGTGGATGGAGAGGGGGACATAGCGCGAGGGACAGCCTGGGCGGGAGTGTAAGTTAGTGGCAGTATGTGAGGGGACTGGCGGCAACCTTGGTGGCCAAACTTGCGGCGGTTGTATTCACTAGCGTGGTGCTGGGAGGCAAGATAGGCAAGCTGGCTGGATATGTTTTCTGTTATGTTTTTCAATTCTTTCTAACCGCTCACCTGTGCAGCAGCTGCATTATTATTGGGGCTGTTCATGGTCAAAATATAAAATAAAAGAAGGAAATATTTATGTAAGATGGTTGGTTACTCTTTGGGCTTCACGTGGGCTGTGGAAGGAAATTGGCCCACGCCATCTTCTTCTCTTCTCATCCACCCTGTCCACCATTTCTCGTGTGCTGTCCCCCAGCAATTCCTTTCTTTCCTCCCCAGCAGGCCTGCTCCTCGCTGTGCTTCTCGTCCGCAACGCTTCACATTCATTACTCCCATGGCCCTTCGTTTCCAATCAAACTATGATTTCACAGACGTCCCCATTCCAACTACCCGCCATCCTCCTTCATCTGGTACTACCATTCGAAGAGCCAAGACTCTTACAAGGCCAGAGCGCGGTGTAGCGCCAGTCCCTCTCATAAATCCCCCAGCAGCCTTGCATCCTTCCCCCTCTGGCTCCCTTCCAGCACCCCCCAGCGCAGACTACAATGGCTCCTCTGCTTGGCGCATATTCTCCCGCATCATCTCATTCTGGGCTCCAGACTTTGTCCTTAGCTCCATCGGTGGATTGAAAGACGCAGCTGTGAGGCAAGCATGGCGGGAGAAGATCGCTTTGTGTTTCCTGATCTTCCTCCTATGTGGTACCGTCGGCTTTATCACCGTCGGCTTCCAGAAGGTTTTGTGTCCAGAAAATAGCACTTCAGACCAACGCTTTTTGCGCGTTGGTTCCGCTCCTGGCACTCTGGGCATACAAGGCGATATATACAATGTGTCTACTGCCAAGGCGTCCGCTGGGGTGGACCTTCTATCCCTTGCCCAAAACCCAGGTCAAGATATTACGTCCCTTTTCACGCGTGATGCCGCGCAATTCAAGAGATGCGCCGGTCTCAATTTTCGTGTCGCTCTAGATGTTCCTTGTTCGACAGCGACCCCTTGCCCCCTCCCCTCTCTCAACGCATCATCAACCTACCAATCCCTTTCCATCCTGAACACAGGTTTTCTTGCTGGATATTCATGGGATCAGGTTGCTGGGCTAAATAGTCATTTTGTCCTCGATGGTGCAGTTCTGAATATGCAACCCTACATTCTCCTACACCCGAATCCCGTTCCATCCGATAACGTCGACATGGCACTGCGTACAGTTCTGCACACCCAGGCGACTGGCAGTGGCAAAGACGCCACTCGTCTCTTTTATAGCCGAGCCGACCTCCAATCTGCCGTTCCATGTTTGAAGCAGCGATATTATGCAGGCAACATCGACAAGGTCACACCTGGTTGTTTTGTTTCAAGTCTTTTTTTGTATACAGGTTTGCTTGTCATCCTTGGCCTTGTGTTTGTCCGCTTTGTCATGGCCTGCATCTTCAATTGGTTCTTGTCCGAACACCTTGCAGGTCCCCCCAATAGCCAAGAGCTCAATCGCTCTGCCATCAGCCCTGCTGTAATGCCTGGTGGTGCCAATGTCTCTGTCGATAACAAGAACGGGACTGCCCCTTGGGCAGGGGGTGCGACAAAGAAACTCAATAAAGCAAATAAATTGGCTCGATCTATCGCCTCCTCGTCAACTGCTACGCTCACAAATCCAGATGTAGCTGCTCCTATCATGAGTTTGGCACAAATTGGCGCGGAGCTCTTTGCTGTTTGTCTGGTAACTTGTTATTCTGAAGGAGAAGAATCCCTAAGGACTACATTGGACTCAATCTCTACAACAACCTACTCCGATGCTCGGAAGTTGCTTTTCATCGTTGCAGACGGGATGATCACAGGTGCTGGGGAGAAAAGGAGTACGCCTGATATCTGTGTGGGGCTTTTAGATGCCGATCCACGCTTTGGGAACCCCATTCCCATGAATTATGGTGCTGTTGGTTCAGGCGCAAAAGCCCACAACAGGGCAATGGTATATGCTGGTCACTACAGTAAGCTTATGTCCTTTCCAGATGTGCATCCTATTCATTTCATGTAAGCCGTGGCTGGTTGCCGCACCCCTACTGTCATCATTGTCAAGTGCGGTACTGAAGCCGAGGCGGCCACTGAGAAAAAGCCGGGCAATCGAGGCAAACGTGACAGTCAACTTATCCTAATGAACTTTTTCTCCCGCGTTACCTATAACGACCGCATGACACCATTGGATTTCGATCTTTTTCGGAAGGTTCATGTCTTGATGGGGGTAACGCCGGACTTTTTTGAAGTTTGTCTTATGGTGAGCTTTTCTCCCTCTGAATCAGAAAGCTAAGTTCCTCAATGCGCGATGGTCAGGTGGACGCTGATACCAAGGTCTTCCCATCATCTCTTGGGCATTTAGTGAATTGCATGCATCATGATCAGATGATTATGGGCGTGTGCGGGGAAACACGAATAGCCAACAAACGGCAATCCTGGGTTACCGCTATCCAAGTTTTTGAATATTTCATTTCCCATCATCTAGCAAAGGCGTTCGAGTCCGTTTTTGGAGGTGTTTCATGTCTCCCTGGCTGCTTCTCCATGTTTCGCCTCAAGGCCCGCAAGGCGACCGGCGACGATTGGGTCCCCCTCATTATTAAACCTGAAATTGTGAAGGAGTACAGCCAAAGCGAGGTGACTACGCTGCATCAAAAAAATCTTCTTCTCCTCGGCGAAGATCGTTTTCTTACTACCATCCTTCTGCGAACCTTTCCTAATCGGAAGATGATGTTTTTGCCTCAGGCGAGATGTAGGACTATCGTACCCGATACCTTCTCTGTTCTTCTTTCACAACGTCGACGATGGATCAACTCCACTATCCACAATCTAATGGAGCTAGTACTTGTCCGAAACCTTTGCGGAACATTCTGCTTCAGCATGCAGTTTGTGGTTTTCATGGACCTCCTGGGAACAGTGGTCCTGCCCATTGCTATTTCGCTCACCTATGCCCTCATCGTTGGAATGGCTCTAACGCCACCGAAGTCGTTTGAGGAAGCCATTCCACTTATGCTCCTCATTGCGGTACTTGGCCTCCCTGCAGTTTTGATTCTCATTACGACGCGGAAGGTGGTATATGTGTTTTGGATGTTGATCTATCTTTTCGCTTTGCCGATCTGGAATTTCATATTGCCTGTTTATGCCTTCTGGCATTTTGATGATTTTTCGTGGGGTGAAACGAGGTGAGCATATTTTCTTGACACCCATGCGATTTTGAACCAACCTTTGCTTAGAAAAGTGGAGGGTGAAGCAAAGGGCGAGGGTCACGGGGATGGTGGTGGACACAGCATTAATCAAGCTGTTCCAATGCGTAGGTGGGAGGATTGGGAGCGATCACGGCTACGTAAACTTCGACGTGAAGAAAGAAGACGACGGGACTTTGAACGGACGTACCCTACGGGCTACAATACGGGCGACCGCGACCTGTTGAGTGCCCCGGACACTCGTAGCCAATACGACGGTTCCGACACCTTCTCACTCAACTCTTCTGACGATGATCATTGGGGCCCACAAATTGGTGGCTACAACGAACACAACGTTCAATACCCACCCCCGCCGGTGGGGCTCCTACTCCCCCAAGGGCAAACACTACAAACCGCAAAAACGGTCGATGGTGCGGAATTGGAAGCCATGCTGGAAATGGGTTTCGATGACCGCCCAACCCCTCCTAATTCCACCTATGCCCCAAGATATCAACTTTCAGATGGTTCGACACCACAGTTAGTGAGCGGGAATGGGTATACACCATTAACACGATCTTCGACGCCAAGTTCTACAAACCTTGGTTACCCGAGCAATGCTCTATCACCGACATCCCCAACCACCAACCTGAGCGGCAATGAGGGTGCAGGATACAGTGGAAGGGGACCAAGAGGACCTCCCCCAAATACACGTAACGATGCTGGAGAGCGGTATGGGCCCTTAGGACCTCTTGGACCTGCCACGAAATTCTGATCTGGATCTCTCGTTGGCCGCATGATATAGTTTTTTTTTCACATACATACCCACCCACTCATCAACCACTCACGTAGTCTTGCACGCATAGCCCCTTCTATCATGACGGATAATGGAGATCTTTTAGTATACCTCCCTAATACTGAAGTTGTTCACGTAGTTTGTATTGGTGGGGATATTCGCCTAGTCGTTTTTTCCGCACTACGCAAGTTGGAAGTAAATTCAAAACCCATATGCTTAGCTAAAAATTGTTTATCCAGTGAGACCTTATTAATAAATTAAGCAGCGCTTAACGTTCGCAACCAGCTTCAATTAGTACCAAATGACAGCGAACAAACTTGCTCTGGTATGCCTTTTGTGAACATCGAGCTACCTGCAATAATTGTTTGATTAGTGGGACAGTGGCCACGATGAATCTGTAGAAGTTAACCAGAGGGCCTTGATCGACAAAGTGCTTGCTCGGTACTCTGGAGAATTTACCGTTTTCCGCGAACTCTTGCAAAACTCTGATGATGCCCAATCGTCGACGGTCGAGATCCATTTTGAAACAAATGCGTACATCAAGCACAAAGCAGAGAAGGGTTCCTTATATGTTCCAGACGATCTAGCGAATTTGAAATCAGCCATGGTATGTTGCCACGATTGGTTGCTGCATGAGCACTTGCCAACCATTGGCTGCTGCAGGTACACCAATGGACCTTCAAGAACAACGGGATTCTTTTCAGGGAGGAAGACTGGAGTCGATTGAAGAAGATCGGTATGTAAGCGCGGTGCTTATGTTCGGATGGGGAATAACCAACTTGAATAGCTGAAGGCAATCCTGACGAAGAGAAGATCGGAGCCTTTGGCGTGGGTTAGTGCTGATGTTGTTTCTTTCTTGGGCTTTCCCAACATGATTTCCTTTGTAGGTTTTTACAGCCTTTTTTCTGTAACAGAAGAACCATTTGTGACATCGGGCAGTGTGTTGCAGTCTAATACTTTTACTTTCGCTTCTCTCATTCTTCACAAGATCAATGGATGGCATTCTATTGGAAGGACAGGAAAGATCAGGTCGCGTTCCCATGTCGAATTTCCAGGGGCATCGTTCCTTATTTCTTATTTTAGCTTTTCGCTCGCAGAGGCCACCTCCCATCCTCTGAAACCCACTCGAGCTCTTGGACAACTTTCGAAATGAATTTGAGAGATCCCGCTCCTATGCCTACGCCATTCGATTTTACCCGATTTCTTGCCTCTTCTATTACTTTTATGACATACATCTCCCGAATCAGGGTCTTTTTCAACGACCAGTGCCTCACTGATTTGGCAAGAACTGCCAGTGCGCCCGAGGCACTTGGCCTTCCATCAGGACTAAATCGTGCAAGTCGCCTCGGCATGCTGACGACATGTGGGGTTTCCAAGAAATGTAATCTTATCCCTTGAAAATTTCAAGATTCTGGGGTGTTGATTATGTCAAATCTGTAGCTCTACAAATAGAAGCGCAGGTTATGCAATGCGTTTTTCTTCTGGGGACAGAAAGCCGACGAATACGCGCACCCACCATCTTGCCTAAGCCAGCCCATACTGGTGGATTCTTTTCTTCCCTTTTCGCTTCAATATCGGGAGCTTCAGCCTCTCAACAGCCTCCACCACACTTATTAAAACCAGTCATTCAACCCACCGATCCAACGCGAATTTGGCCCCTATCCATTTCACTTTCCATCTTTTCATCCGACGTTGATGTTCGATTGGACAAGAAGATGACGGCGGAATTGTATAGATCGACGAAAAAGAAACCTCCAACTAAAATGAAGTATGAATTGATTTATGTCAGTGCAAAATTATGCGACTTGAATGGGAACTGACACAACGCCAGACAACGAAAGAGGAGTACGACAAGAGCCAAGAGGAAGATGAAGACATCCCCTTCAAGACTGGGAGCATATTTCAAGGGTTACGTGCTGACCTTGACGGGTATTCTTTCCAACCAATTCGACGAGTTGTTTCCTTGCTGATTCATTTATTTCAGAACTGGAACTACGCGAATATTCATTGTGAGTTCGTTCCACTAACTCTTTTCTGACGCTTAGGGAAAATAGGGCCATGCCACAGCACAAACAACTGGGATAGGAGGCCACATGGCGGCTCGGTTCATCCCCACAGTGGAGCGCGAATCTATTGATTTCATGTTGAGTCTATCGTCTATCTCAATGAAATCACCACGACCTCATTCTCACCTTTTATTGACTGTTCTTAGGGATCGCAACGTAGCCTGTGAGTGATGGGCTTGTTCACAGGTCCCTTCGCTCAAATGCCCTCAGTATGGAACAAGGAACTGCTTTATGTTGGAGGATATCTTGCGCGTTGTGCATATGAGTTGGAGTTGCGAGACATAACGCGGCTCTGGCAAAATGACGCCTCGGACACACATCCAGCCTTCTTTGATCGATTTTCTCACCTCTTGAAGTTTTTCACTTTCCATGGATCCACTCCATCTCCAGAGGTTGCCAGCTTGCTTGAAACAGCATTCTTCACGTGCTCCACCAAGCAACAATTCCCGATCTTGTCTACGCAAGGCATACACAATTCACTTGATGTCCGTCTTCCGAATCCTGCTTTCAAAGATTTTTTGAAAAACCTACCTTTGGTTCCAAATGCGGTGGCTGATGCGGCTCAACCTATGGTTGTAACCCTTAGGACCCGTGAACTTATCAAGGATATCACATTTGAAGATATCTTAAAAGAACTGCGATCACGTCCTTTAGTTGAAGATGAAATGGTGGCCTGTCTCAAGTGGTGGGTTGGTCTTTTCAAGCAGGGTGATGACGCCCGTCTTCTAGAGATTCGAAAGGAATTGCTCGACGCAGCCCTACTGTTGACGCGGGATACTTCTGGGGGAGGCGAACATATCGTACCCTTGAATTCCATCACATCGTTTATAAATCCTCGAACCGGGGGAGGACTCGTCCCCCTTGATGGGCCACTGCCAAAAGATCTCCTCCCAATCACAATCAGCAGACATATCTCCCCCGAGTTGATTGGCTCTTGTTTGCCCTGGGTGGAATTCTCGGTTGTTGGTTGGCTACGTCATGTATGCGATGCCGCCTCTGCTGGAGGAATCGAAATTACATTCGATATCGACAAATCACCCGCATGGGCTGAAAGTGTAATGGCTGCTCTGGTTCGCGCCTGGCCGACCATCCCTACACCGTCGAAGAATGAGATCATCTCTCTGTTAAAAACACGTACCTGCATCCCTACCTCAAGCGGCATGAAATTCCCATCAGAGGCCTATTTTGCGAACGCTGACATCTTCCACGACCTTCCGGTTGTCACGTATCCTGGTGGCACATTCGTCAAGGGTAATTTGGAGAGGATTTTGCAAGCCCTTGGAGTTCGCAAACATGTTGAACTTCAACTAATATTCAACCGGTTTGTAAAGCTTGTTCACGATCAAATATATATTTGTCATACCTGTGGAACAGGATGATCAAGACCAATGAGTGGACCATTGCAGACCTCACAAAATACCTTGTATCAGTGAGGACAACACTGACCAGCGAAGAAATGGCTCGGCTGCGAGTAACGGCGGCCTTCCCCAGGGAACAGATAACGCGAAGCACTACGAATGGCTCGCAACGATGCCCGGCCAAGGAATTATACGAACCCATCGACGCTTTTCGAGAACTTGGCTTGCCCGTGATTGATTGGGGCAGTCATACAAAGTGGCGAGGGTCATCCGAAGAAGGCAACTCAATTCCTTTATTCTATTGCCCCCGCTCATCCCATGTTGTAGCCAAATTCCTTTTTGAGATTGGTTTGCAACGATATCCTCCTCTTAACGTGTTGATAGAGCTCTGCACTAGTGAAGACATACCTGTGGGTCATCGATGCACGTGTTGGATAATGTCCGTCTAATTTACGTCCGAGATAGGTGAGACAGGCTGCTCTGAAGTTTCTAGTCGACCACCTCGCCAGCCGTTATCAGGACTTCGATCCGTCCTTGTTCGAATCAACCCCCTATATTCCAGCTCTGAGGGGATCAGTATCTTGTCTTGGCACACCAAACGAGGTTAGATTGTCTACTACCTGCTTCGGCCCCTTTCTCTAACTTGTTTTTTTTTGTTTTAAAAAATAGGTGTTTTCTAACGCTGCCTGGACGAACCTGGGCTTCCTGGTCCTTCACCCTAGCATCCAGCACAATAGTACCAAACTCAAAATTCGAGAACATCCTACGCCATCTCAAATAATATCTCTTCTCGAGGCGAAACCACCAAATCCCTCAGAGGGAAAGGTTTGGTTTAGCATTTTGGCGGGCCGAGTCCACGGTAAGTCCCCATAGATTTGATGTTCTGCAAAACCTCAAGAGATTCCGTAAGATTTCTCAACCGCAGAGCTTCAGCGACTATCACAAATGCGCTTCGTGCCATCCGTAACAGGTTCTAAAGTTGACCTGTTGCCCCCGTCGCAGTGCTACCTTACTGGCAAATCGAGTGATAAGTTCCACTCAAAACTCTTTGTTTTCGTAGATTTTGGGGTTGCAGCAAATGCTTTCTTAACTTCATGTGGAACGAGGCATGAACCCAGTGTTGAAGAGGTTGCGATGACACTCTTAGCAGATCCACAACGATTTTACAAGCTTGCACAGGGTCCAACTTCGTCGGTGTCTCAGCTTATTTTAATCCATAAATATGGTCAACTTCTATTTTCAGATTCCTTGCCGAATTACGCAACATCGCAGTTAACAGTCGACAATTGTCATCTGGGACGCTATACACGATGAAGAGATCACCCGTCCTCCTGGGATCTCAGCGGCGATTACGGCTGACAGCAAACAATTCGGAAGTTTCTCCAGAAGATCTGGATGACGATGAATGGGACTCGTTCTACGAGCTGAGGAAGCCAGACCAGATCGTCATTGCAGACGATACACTTGCCTATCAGGCATTCGGACATTCTCTTTGGTCGGCTCCACAAGAGGACATTCTCGAGGGTACGTACTTTGTTTCATGCAATTTAACAATTGTTCAGGCAAAAATCAGCCTTCTATGCCGAGCTCGGATCTCGTCGCCTCAGCGCACTTGTGAAGGAAGACTATCACACGTCGCAGGAGCTCCACACATCCAAGACAGCTCTGGAGACTCGGATCCTGATATTGGAAAGGCTACCATTATTTCTGCATGAACATTCTCATGCTCGGACTAAAGTTTCATATCCATGGTTAAATTCAACAACTAATTTTGTTGTTAAATCCTTTGGCAAACTCACAGTTACAAAATCTCTAAATTTCGCAGATCTACGCCTCTCGCGTAAACAAGATGCATCAGCTGTTGCAAAGAGACAGGGGTCTGGTCCCATTCAGCTATGGCTCGCTGGGAATGCTCAGATTGACATGTATGAGTAAGTTGATCCCGGCTTATTCGCTTTTTCTGCGGCGGAATATGACCACCCACAATCAGAGTTGCCACTTCCTTGAATCGCTTACTCTTCGATTCTCCGAAAGCAAATGATGCACTCTTATTTATGACGATTCTATCCACCGATTTACGGGCCTTGAAAAGACGAGGGTATAACGGTGAGTGCAGATGCTTCATTAGTTTTACCGGCTGAAGGTCCATGTCCCACTAGTGGATCGCATCCTAAAGAAGCAGAGCGCGGAGCGCCAGGCTGCTGAGAGCGTCCGTACTACCGACACGAACACAGTCCTTGCTGCAGACCCCTCAGCTAGAACGATAGACGAGAAGCACACCTCCAGTGCATTGCCTGTATTGGAGTCACGCCAGCAAGAATTAGAAGCGGCAGACTCTTGGAGAAAGCCGACAACTACGACATCTGTCATGAATACATTTCAGAACCTGAAGCGAAAAGTAGGCGGGACACTCCCCGTCTCCCAAGGCACTACGATACCACAGCAGCAAGAGACACCACCAAAGGGCACCGAGAGGACTACAACCCCCGTACCTCCAGTCTCAAAGCCAAGGTCGAACATGCCAACAGTGACACCTCTAAGCAATATTTGTACGCGCCGTTGCAGTTTGTAACCGTATACGTTTGCTGAACACATGAATTATGTAGCATCGAATATTGACATGGCGATCAAGGCTTGTAGGCCCGAGTCCGGGAACCTCCTCAGGAACCGACAGGAGATGCAGCAAGTAAAGGAAAGTTTGAACGAGGGCTATTGTGATATTTCCGGCAGGACGGGAAATCTCAACATTATCGGTGAGTATTTGGTTACGCTTGCCGTTCAAGTGTAGAACAATATGCATACGCTTCGACAACCTTAGGCGAGATCGGGAATGTCAAGGTCTTCCTCTCACAAGGTATAATTACTCCTTTGTCCTTTACGTTTCCTTCAGCTGATGAATATTGGTACAGAAATTCCCCAATCCCAGGCTCAAGACTTCATGAAAAACAAGCATGACTCATTGGCAAGATTCGTTCATGTAATGACATATCTGGCGCAAGTCTATCAAATGGGGCTGGCAAACTTGCATATATTTTTCGACCTTGATGGCGGCTTGATTGCTTTTAACCGCAACGGCAGCATATTTCTGAATTTGCGCTACTACGAAGCTTGGCGTGAGATCTTACATTCTGGCTGGTATGAATAGATCAACTAATGACGCGATTTCAATTTGCACAGATGACACCGAAGTGCGTACTGGAAACCTCGAATCGGCTTATATATCTTGGTGAATGAATCCTCGTAGTTCTGACTCAAGGATTGCCAAGCTGACATGAGCCAGGTATTTCACTATGGCACACGAGATTGCACACAACCTTGTGCAGCCTCACAACTCGGAGCACGAGTTCTATTTTTCTGCGATTTGTGAGAAGTATATTAAGCAGCTCGGGAAATTACTATCAACATAGGATTAGCAATTCTTTACGGCTTGTGGATTAGTCAGCAAGCAATCTCTCATTTGAATTGTCATGATCAGTAAGAAGAAGAACGGCTTATACAACAAACGCTCTGTCAGAACTCACAAGCATCGAGGCTCGTCGCGGTATAATCATCCTCTATATCACCTCCCATCAGTATACCTTACAACTCAAGAGAGATCCTAAAGGTTTTCTTCTGTGTGTACGATTACCTGATCCATGTTTCATTCTGATTCACTACAATCGTATCCTAGTGATCTCCTTAGTCCTACTGTCGATGCAACTCCTCGACCCTGGACCATCCCAGCGACGCAAACCCAAGATCACCTACAGATCTCCAGCGGGAAATGATTGGGATACACCCTTGTCACATGCATTGAGGAAGGAGATCCTTGGAAAGCCCAACCAGTGTCCGCTATCATCAGAGATTACAGAAATGACATCGACGGAAGACGCTCACAAAAGATCAAAGCAAAAGAAACCTGCCTATCCCATGCTTCCTTTCTACCATCCTCAGGGGCCATTGGCACTGTCGTTGCCTCCCCTGGATCCCACAACGCTGGGACTCCCTGTACCGGTTGCTGTGTATTCAGACGATGCTACACGACGTTCATCTGCACGGACGCGGCGACCTGCCGCAAAAATTCGCGAAGTCGAAGTCGACAGTTTGGCACCAACAATCTTACCCCAAGGGGACGCAGAACCTGTCCTCAATGAGATAAAGGATAGGCCGAGCCCCCGGAAGAGGCGATCTGTTGGTGGCAGTGGTGCGAAACGGAAGCGCAAAGAGGTGGAGGATGGTGATGGGACTTATCCTGCGAAACGAACACGTTTACCGAGAGGCACGGTAGCACAGACGCAGGAAGAGGACGATGCATTAGAACAGACAGCTCCAAATGCTGACATGAGGCATTCGCCAGAGCCAGACCTCGATGAGCTGGATAAGGCTGAACTAGGGCTGTTGGTGCGGAAACCACCTTTGGAGTCAAACAAGGGATTGGGCTCTCCGAGAATAAAAGAACGAGAAGATGGGGAGATTAGTGAAGGGCAAATCAGCCAGTAGTTGTAATTAGGTGACTACTACGGTTGACATGTGGGTTCTATGAAAGTAGTGCTGCCAAAGAAGCTGATTCCGAGAGTGCTTAGGGCTTCTCCATTGCCCGTGCGATTTGGAAAGTGTACAGTAGTACATGGCCTGGGGGGGCGCCACCGTCAGTCTCGTGCTTCCTGGAGCCCCGCATTGGCAATGAAAACACGAGCTACGAGAGCCATGAGAATCCTCCCCCAGAATGTCAGAAGTGTCATAAAATTGGGGCAGCCATCTGTGAAAAATAGCCTGTTAAGGAGACAGCGGACGCTGTTAATTCTGGTGCGCACATGCAAAGCGCGATCTCGTGACCTGTTTCCCATCAATCTTCCCGCATCAGGCCAGATGTTCGCGTCCCTTTATACAGTCTAATTTCCCTCCATGATTCTGTCTTTAATTTTATTTCCTTTCTCTATACATATATGCTGCTGTCCCCCTCCCCATTTAGTTCTGCCCCCAACTTCCCCTTCCTCCACAGCCAAGCCTGATGGAACAAATCCGTCCTGCAAGGCTTACCAGCGGCGTCTTTGATCCAGACCAAAATCTAAGCAACCAGAGCCTCGATTCGGCCGCGTCCTTGAGAGGCGAGTTCACATTTGGCTCTCACCGCGATTCTTACCTTTCTTCATTACATTAGGACACGCTGCCAATCCTGCTGGTATCTCAACAACAACGCCGGCAGGTATTGTTTCATCCACCACCCCATTGGGTGATCCTATCCATGGAAATCCTGTCCAAAGCGCACCTGCAACAACCCTTGTCCAGCCGCCTCGGCCTCCGTTTTACAAGCGACGTTGGTTCATCATCTGCTCAGTCATCGCAGTCCCTCTGGGCATCGCTTTATTGTTCATTATTCTCTTCCCTGTGATTCGTGCCATTGTCCAGTTGGTCGTTCAGCGCAGTCAGCTGGATATCGAAAGTGCCACAATCTCAAGCCCGACGAACAACACGTAGGCTTATTAATCACTCTTTCAAAACATTTCTTAATTCTGATTTTGAAAGGTTCGAACTTACATTGCAAGGAAATGTATGCGGACTGTGTTGATAGCCCTGATTGATTTCCCTTATCAATTTCTCCTAGGTTACCCACACTGGTATTTTTTCTGCAACCATCGATTTCAAAAATCCAATTACTGTTTCCTGGGAGGAGCCTAACGGTAACGTCACCCTACTGGGCAGTACCCACTTGGATAGACTCTCTGCAAAACACAAACGCGCCGTGTTAAACCAGAAACAGCCCTTTAACATCACCGACGGAGCGGCTTTTGCTCGGTTTGCCGCCGAGATGATTAATTCGCAAAACTTTACTTGGATCCTCGAGAGCCAAGGCCTACATGTCCAGGCCCTCAAGTTCCCGGCTGCCAATGGAATAAGCTATAACAAGAGAGTAACTCTACGGGGCAAGCAAATACTATTCAGCGTTTGGTCGTGCTATTTATCATCTCTCCCCTTTAGGCTTTAACGGCTTTAACGGCACTGCCGTACTGCAAGATCTACAACTACCTTCGGATAATCCAGCAGGGGGATTGAATTTTATAGCTCGTACTAACCTAATTAATACAAGGTATGTGCATATAATCACGGATTCAAACATAGTCTGAATTTTCCTAGCCCTTTCACTCTCGATCTGGGTACGGTGAAATTCGCGTTATCATACCAGAACCTGTCTTTAGGGACTGGGACAAGCACTAACACCATGATTGTTGGTGACATATTCTACCAAGTCACCACCTTTACGCATGCATTTCTCATAGGGCACCGGCGCTAATAATATTTCGTTGTCTGGAGTATTGGAGCCAAAAACTAGTGCAGGGGACTTATCAATCGTATCACAACTGTTCACGCACTACTTGAATTCCGATGATGAAACCATCGTCGTCGCAACTGGGTTATCGACCCTCCAAGATGATGGTTCCACCATAACTTGGCTAAGCACCGCCCTGCAGAGTTTGAATCTCAACGTCCTATTCAAACCATTGACTCCGATCAACCCAATCAAATCCATTACCATTGGTGATCTTGCTCTGCGCTTCGATGAACAACAACCTTGGACTCCGCTCGCTGAGAGCGACTCGGTGCAAGCGCGCCTTCGTAAGTCGCGGAAGTGTATCCCTGCACCGTCGCTAAACTCGCTCTGTAGAATTACCATTTGGTTTTGGTATATCCATTGGCGAGATCAAAAACGATTTCACCATCATGAAGAATGGCAATCCTGTTGCAGGCCTCTCGACGGTAAGAAGACATTGCATATCAGTCCCATATCCTAAACTGTCTTCTAGCCTCAAGGAGCATCGACTTCATCTATCCAAGCCATGAGCGAGACGGACACAGAGGGCATAATCAACCTTAGCATTATCGATACTCGACTAAGTTGCCCTGATCCGCAGCATCCAACCTTCGCTGCTTTTAGTAAGTCAGCCTCTAGCTTATCATTGACAATTATGGGGCCAATGTGACACATAGATGCCGAGTTGACAACCATGAGCCTGAGTCAATTCCAGCTCTCTGGATCCTCTCGAGCGGTTGCGAACACAAGCATTGGTCAACTTACTTTGGATCCCATCAAAGTAAATGTTACTACAACTTTGAAAGGCCTCCAAGGTCTTAAAGGGATGACGACCATTGACAATGTTGACGTTATGGGTGGATCCGAAACTGGCATAACGCTTGCCATTCAAGGTAACTGGTTATTATTAAAGATTTTAATTATTAAATTGGAATTTTATGCATTCGCAGTTCAGATAAACAACCCCTCCAATCTGATCCTCAGCGTTGGAGACCTCAGTGAGCCGCCTTTTCTCTCTATTCAAATCTTGGCTCATTTCCGTCGCTAAAGCTTTGCAACTATTCCGGGATAATGTTGTGCTTGGGACGGCACTCCTTCCCAATCTCACGTTGCAAATGGGCAATAACACGGTCCTTGCGAGCTCGAACTTTGAGGTATGAATGTTCCGTTGTCATTATCACAGGCTAAATCTGATTGGTTTTAACAGGCCAATAGCAGTCCTCAAGGCCTGCAGACGCTGAATGATTTTGTGGGAAAGACAGGTCAGAAGTACTCACTGAGAAATGTTGCCGCAGCATATTGACTAGCTGTAGACGTGCAACTTGCCATTGCTGGCTTTGACGGCAGTACCCAAATTGCTTCATTAATAGAAGCTTTCCAGACTCTGGAGGTCGCTGTCGTTTTGCCCGGTTTGAAAACAAACCTGCTCGGCATAGCGATGTTGACGGGTACGACGAAAATTTTATTTTGATGAGCAATGTTCATGTAGGACAACAGTATTACCCACCACTGGACGGGAGAATAACATTAGTCATGTTACGGTGTCGCTTGTCAATCCTTTCAGTGCTGCACTCCACATCACGAAGATCTCTTCTACAATTACTGCCTTTGGCATAGCTTTGGGCACGATCGACACGATCACAGATTTTGAGTCTG
>JASFDG010000103.1:11214-43261 GCA_036937095.1 Phaeolepiota aurea
AGTTATTTCCGACAAGGTCGACAATGGCACGAGTGTCTATGGTGTCTCAACAGGCTTTGGCGGTAGCGCCGATACGCGAACTGACCAACCTATTTTACTTGGAAATGCTCTGCTCCAACACCAGCACGCTGGCGTTCTTCCTTCTACGTCAAAGCCACTTGATGTACTACCCCTTCAAGATCCTCTTCACTCGACAAGCATGCCTGAGGCTTGGGTCCGAGGCGCTATCCTCATCCGAATGAATTCTCTCATACGCGGCCATTCGGGTGTCAGGTGGGAACTGATCGAGAAGATGAACGAACTACTACAGGCCAATATCACACCGCTAGTTCCTTTGCGGGGTAGTATATCCGCCTCAGGAGGTATGTCGATTTATGCTGCATACATCCAGCCGCCTGGACTGAAATGCCAATTACTAGATCTGTCCCCACTTTCTTACATTGCTGGGACGCTCATCGGTAACCCTTCCATTCGTGTCTTCGATGGTCCAGCATCTTTCTCTGGCCGTGAGGTTGTCCCTTCACGCAAAGCCCTTGACGACCACGGTATAGCTCCCATTCCTCTTGCCTCAAAGGAACATCTGGGTATCTTGAACGGCACCGCGTTTTCGGCTTCGGTGGCAGCCCTTGCGCTAAACGATGCCGTTCACCTTGCACTTCTCGCTCAAGTTTGCACGGCGATGGGCACAGAGGCCTTGGCTGGGACACGCCTGTCCTTTGATCCTTTCATTCACGCTGTCGCTCGCCCGCACCCTGGTCAGGTTGAGACGGCAAGTAACATTTTTAAGCTCCTTGAGGGCAGTAAATTCGCAGCGACCCACGAAGAAGAAGTTACCATAGAAGAAGATGAAGGCACTCTTCGTCAAGATCGCTACCCGTTGCGCACAGCCCCTCAATTTATCGGCCCTCAGATCGAAGATCTCATCGAGTCTCTTAAGACCATCACTATTGAATGTAACTCGAGTAAGGAACCGTCTATAGCAGTCTTTTTCTCGCTTGCTAACGACGCTATTTTAGCGACGGATAATCCCCTTGTAGATGACGAAACTGGCGAAGTACATCATGGAGGTAACTTCCAAGCGATGGCTGTCACAAACGTCATGGAGAAGACTCGGCTTGGTTTGCATCATCTTGGGAAACTCCTTTTCGCGCAGTGCGCCGAGTTGATCAACCCTGCAATGAACCGCGGCTTGCCACCTTCTCTTGCTGCAACCGATCCCTCTCTCAACTATCATGCTAAGGGTATTGATATTGGGTCCGCAGCATACGTTGCTGAACTTGGGTATCTCGCCAACCCTGTATCAACGCACATTCAGTCGGCGGAGATGCACAATCAAGCGGTCAAGTGTGTTACTTTTTACATCCTATTTATCTAACTATAATCGCTGATGAATCTAAAAGTTCTCTTGCTTTGATTTCTGGGAGAGCTACTATCAATTCGCTTGAGGTCTTGTCGATTCTCACTTCCTCATACCTATATGCCATTTGCCAAGGTGGGTTGATCTAGTTTCGCACCATCGACAACCCATCTGACAGCTCCGTAGCTCTTGACCTGCGTGCTATGCAACACGAATTCTTGGAAGGCCTCCAGAAGATAGCTTCTGAAGAACTTTCAACGTCCTTTGCATCCCATATTTCTTCAATCGGCCACCAATCTCTTACATCGCAGGTTTGCAGAGCTATGAAGGACACGTTTGAGACCACCAGCACGATGGACGCTTTCGACAGAATGCACAAAATTGCCGCTTCAAGCAACACGATCCTGCTTGACACATTTACCAGTCCATCCTTCAATGAGCCTGCATTGATTGGAGCTGCAATCTCTTCCATTCCATCGTTCCGTGCACGTGTGGCCTCCCGTGCCAACGCTTTGATGGACCAACTGCGTAAAGACTATCTCTCTGGCGCACGTGGAGCAGCACCCGCAAGTCCCTTCCTCAACAAGACCCGACCGGTGTACGAATACGTCAGGGTATCACTGAGAATCAGAATGCACGGTTCAGAAAATTACAACCGCTTCGCCAATGGACTGGGTGTCGAAGATGTCACCGTGGGTCAAAACATATCGCTTATTCATGAGGTAAGCTTTCTTTGGATAATATGGAAGGCCTCTCGCTGACCTCGTGTTTATAGGCAATTCGAGATGGAAAGATGCAATCTATGGTCGCCAAGCTCTTCTCCTGAACATAACCCAAAACAATCACTATATCTTGTGCAATATGTAGAATACCTAGATTATTATAATGGTCGGCGAATGCTTGTAGTTTATCGATATATAGCCTGTTTATATCTGATATCACAGAAAATTAACGGAGATAACGACTTTGTTAAATAAGTTTTATAGGGATCTTCAGATCAAATTCTGCATGATCGCGGCATTCAAATTACAGGGTCGAAGCACGCGAGTCTCCCGAATCTTACGATATCTATCATGACCATGTTTGCCTTTTTTTTCCACGAAACATTTCTGTTGTGTGAGTTTTTGTTCTTCTTTTTTCCTCACCATGATCCTCCCGGGCGATAAAATAGTTATCGTTGGTGCCGGCTGTTTTGGAGCGTCTACGGCTTACCATCTTTTGAAACGAGGGTACACAAATGTCACACTGCTTGATCGTTCCCCAATGCTCCCGGCCGTCGACGCGGCGAGCAACGATCTCAATCGAAGTGAATTCAAACATTCCTACATCTAGCGCGGGGCCATGTATCTGATTTACTGACTGATATCACTGCTTATGCTAGTTGTTCGATCCTCGTATGCTGACGGTTTCTATTCGCAATTAGCGCGCCAGGCTATTTTGTCATGGAAGAATGAAAATGAATGGGGTGACACTTATCACGAGTAGGCTAAGATCCGACCCACCGTTATCTCTCTCTTGCTCTCTCTCATGACCATCTAGATCCGGCGTGGTTGTTTTGGGCTCGACAAACTCAGGAGCAACCGATTACGCAGATGCATCATATCAGAACGATATCGCTCTGGGGGCCACCGTCCGCCGTTTGGGCACGAGCGATGATATTCGTGCTGTATTCCCCCCAAATGTCCGCACCGCTTCTTTCGGCCAGCGTGCGGGGTATCTAAATCGTGACGGTGGCTGGGCCAATGCGGGTCAAGGCCTGTCAATGCTGCTATCTAAAGTTATTGCGGCCAATGGGAGAGTGTTTCCGCGCAAGGATGTCAAGTCGCTTATTCGGCAGGGCGGCAAGTGCACAGGCGTCGAGTGCAAAGATGGTTCGACGTTCAATGCCGTGGTCGTTGTTATCGCCACAGGCTCGTGGACGCCTTCCGCCTTCCCAGACTTGGAGCTTGGGACTATGTGCCTGGCAACTGGGTTTGTGGATCTCATAAAACTGAAATGATCAAGCGCGTAATCCCCGCTATTCAGACAATGCATTGCAATGCTTCAGCTTACGGAGGAGGAGGCGAGCGTTTACAGAACCTGCCCAGTCGTTCTAGATTTTAGTTCCGGGTTTTACGTGTTTCCAGTTGGTTCCTCATCTTCTGCTCTTCAACTGGGATAAAGCCGCATCTCATGTGTGGTGTCCAACAGCCAAATCAAGACAATATAATCAAGTTCGCCATTCATTCGACGGGATATACCTCCACAAAGAACAACATTTCCACCCCTCGAACCGTAGTTTCTGATCCCCAACACGGGCTGCTCATACCCGCTCCTGCCCTTCGAGAACTGCGGTGCTGCCTAAAAGAAGTCTACCCGGATCTTGCTGAGAAACCGTTTCTTGGGACCAGGCTTTGCTGGTAAGGAGGGGAGCCCTCTCACTTTCCGTGTGGCGTATGATGTTACATCATCTGGACCCTCTTTTTTTTCTTTTTTTCGCAGGTATAACGATTCTCCTGATGGGGATTGGATCATTGGGCGGCATCCGAAAGATCCTACTCTCGTGCTTGCCACTGCTGGGAGTGGCCATGCATACAAGGTTAGTGCCCTCATGGAGTTTTTGGTGCTATCAAGCAGATACCCGCTATGAGTCCCTAGAACTGATACTACTTGTGGCATTTCTCACGCCATGCAGTTTCTCCCTGTGATTGGGCGCCTTGTTGCCGACTTGCTGGAGGACAAGTTGGCACCTTCAGTCATGGAGAAATTAGCGGTTGATCGCACGCCGCAACATACCGATACATCTCGTTCTGGAGAGACGTTGGAGTTGGATGTAGAGCAGCTATGCACCCCAATTGATCTTCTGCCACTCTGGGCCAGGCTGTGAATATTTTTGCAATATGTAACATTTTATCAGATCACATCATTTGATCCTTTCAACGATGAAGGTCAATGAAAACATCGTGCTCGTTGGACACAAGGTAATTCTGGTTCCATATGGACCTCAACATGTACCTGTGGGTATTAGTCTCCCTTCAATCGCGCAATCCAATGAATCCCTTGATGATGATATAGAAATACCACGATTGGATGCTTGATGACCAGCTGCGGGCTCTCACCGCCAGTGAGCCGCTATCTTTAGAAGAGGAATATGAAATGCAACGTCTGCACCCTCTATCAGCCCATCATGTTTCCCTCATCAAGCTCACGCCACCCATTGTTCCCCCATCTCAGGGAAATGGCAGGTTGACGACGACAAGCTGACGTTCATCATTCTCGCGCAACCATCAGTGGTGGGCACAGCAGGGATAGTGCCAGTAGCTGAGCGCGGGATCCCACCAGGTGAGGCAGTGTTGCCTGGGGATCTTCGCATCACCTCACTGCCCATGGTCGGCGATGTCAATCTTTTTTTCCACGGTACCCTGCATCAGCCGCAAATAGCTAGCGATCAGGGCAACGACAATGTCGACAATGAATTCGAAGCAGAGGTGGAGATCATGATCGCAGGTACTGTTCATTCCTCTCTCTGCTTGCGTCCTGGCATACCAAACCCCCTGGGATCGTAAGAACCCCATTTTCGTAGGCATGGGCTGGCCATCGAGGCCCTTCAACTTATGCTTGGCTATGCTACTGGTCACCCAAATGCTTTTTCGACCGATCCTGGGGCCAATCGCTCAGAAAGAACCCTATCGCCGCTGAATATACCACCAACCCGCCTCATTACACGTATCTCCCACTCAAATGAAGCTAGCATCCGCCTTTTCGAAAAGCTGGGCTTCAAGATAACAAAAACGGTCCCAGTTTTCAATGAGGTTGAAATGAGATGGTCGATGTAGCTTCAAATTGTGATCGCTGATCCAAAAAAATCTATTCATGTCAAGAGTTTGCCCTATGTAGCAGCCTTTTTATGTTTTAGTGGATAACTGCACTAGATTACATTTTGATTGTTCTTCATTAATACCCCTCACGCGCGCTTTCCAACAAATTCTCGCCATGAACGGACCTCTGAAGGTATACGTCCTTCACTGTAGCCCCTCAAACCACCAACGGGTATTTTCTTTACCAGACTCTCTACGAAGAGCTGTGCGGTTCTCGCATTGTTTAACAACGGGAGACCGAAATCAACAGCATTTCTATATATAAAAAAGTGGGATATCAGCACTTGGTTTAATCCAGAACCCAAGGAAAACATCCACATACCTGCGAGCGACATAATCCTCATCCTGGAAATCAAGGCCACGGGATTTTGCAAGATTGATCACGCATTGAATATCATACTCATCAAAGACCATGCGGAGCTTGCGCTTGTCAGTCTTGGGGAAGAAAATGCGCTTCGCCGTCACGTAAGGAATGGCGTTCAGGAAATCTTCCACAATAGGCGATGAACAATACAGCTTGAAGCCGCAGTCAGTCAGCTGTTTGGCGATGGTTGCCATTTCTGGCTTGGAAACATCTCCGCCGATGAGGACGCCTGAGTTTGCAGCTGGTATCTTAAAGCCGGTGGTGCTGAGCAGAGACGCCCAATATGCCTCATGAACATCCTTTCCGAAGCTTGCGACCTCGCCTGTGCTGGCCATCTCTGAGAAAGAGGTAAGTTTATGTTCAATAGCCATATGACAAGGAACAAGGTAGCTTACCAACACCCAAGAAGGGATCAGCACCGCCCAATCGAGTCCAGGAGAATTGTGCAACCTTGATGGACGTGTAATCACGCTTTTCAGTCATGATGTCCATTGGTTCTGGTACATTCTCGTTGACGATAGCACAGGTAGCTGTGTCGATGAAGTTGTGGCCGAGGACCTTGGAAACGAAGGGGAATGATCGGGAGGCGCGCAGATTGCACTCGATAACCTTGAGTTCTGCCTCTTCGCCTGGGATTGTAGTGGGTTTCCTGATGATCTGCATGTTGAATGGCCCGGAGATCTCGAATGCTTTGGCGACCTTCTCAGCGATAGTCTTGAGACGGACCATGTCGCCTTCGGGGAGGGAGAATGGGGGTAGGACAAGCGTGGCGTCGCCGGAATGAACACCGGCGTTTTCAACGTGCTCTGAGACGGCGTGGACGATGAGTTTGCCTTCATGGCCAACAGCGTCGATATCGATTTCTTGAGCACCGTCAATGAATTTGGTGATAACGACAGGATGCAGAGGAGAGACAGAGGCAGCGGCAGAAAGATTGTACTCAAGAGCGGATTCCTCGTATACGACATTCATAGCAGCACCAGAGAGCACGTATGAAGGTCGGATCAAGACAGGATATCTATAAAGTTTTCTTAGTAATTGTCATTGTCAGTATTGCACGTCGAAAACTTACGAGACTTTGTTGGCGAAAGCCTTAGCGGCTTCGAGACTTGTAGCTTCAGTCCATTCAGGCTGGTCAACGCCAATACTGTCAAGCACGGAAGAGAACTTGTGACGATCCTCAGCAGTATCAATCTGCTTGGGATCTGTTCCGAGGACATTGACACCACTGTCCTTGAGACGTAAGGCAACATTTTGAGGTAATTGGCCTATCAGGGGAGGTGATGCTCAGTTTCTTCAAAATCCAAAGCACAATATAGAGCAACATACCACCAACACTAACAACGACTCCTTGGGCCTGCTCAAGCTCGTAGATATCCATGATACGTTCATAACCAAGTTCCTCGAAGTAGAGCCTATCAGCTTCATCGAAGTCGGTGGAAACGGTTTCGGGGTTGTAGTTGATCATGATGGTGCGCTTGCCCATATCCCTGAGCTTCCTGGCGCAGGTGACAGCACACCAATCGAACTCAACACTGCTTCCAATACGGTAGACACCACTGCCAAGAACCATTGTACCATGCTCATCGAAGTCAACATCGTGCTCGGAAGCGTTGTAGGTGGTGTAAAGGTAGTTGGTATGTGCAGGATATTCAGCAGCGAGAGTATCGATACGTTTGACGAAAGGCGTAATTCCAAGTCCCTTGCGGTAAGCCCGAACTATATCCTCGGTGGAAGAAATGATGTCAGCGATCTGAGAATCCGCGAAGCCCATGCGTTTGGCCCGAGTCATAAGTTCATGGCTGACGTTCTCGATGGTGCCAACAGCTTTGAGGGCATGATGAGTCTGGACGATGTTGTCAATCTTGTAAAGGTACCACTAAAGGCCCTCATCAGCTTGGAAACATAGCATAACCAGGTTATTTTCCAACCTTGTCAATCTTGGTCAAGTCATGGATGCGGTCAACGGAATAGTTCCTCTTGTACATAGCATAGGCAATGGCGAACAACCTCATGTCAGTTGGGTGGGTCAAGGCCTTGTCCAAATCTTTCGGTTCGATGACAACCTCAAAGCCTTTCCACCTGGGATCAACTTGACGAATAGCCTTTTGCAAACTCTCCTCGAAAGTACGCCCAATAGCCATGACCTCTCCAACAGACTTCATTGATGAGCCGACCTCACGGTTCACTTGCGAGGAGAACTTGGCAAGATCCCATTTAGGAATCTTGGTGACGATGTAGTCCAACGAAGGCTCAAAGCAGGCGGTGGTGGTCTTGGTGACAGCATTTGGCAGTTCTGGAAGCGTGTGACCTAGGGCAATTTTAGCAGCGGTGTAGGCAAGAGGATATCCGGTAGCTTTCGAGGCCAGGGCACTGCAGTGAATTTTAGCCAGAATATCCGGAGGTATTCAGGTTGCACAAACCTAGATCGACTCAGGCTTTAAAAGGAAGGGGGTTCAGCGCGCTGTCATATCAAGGTAAAAGGAGACATTACCGAGCATTAACTTCAATAACACAATATTCCTTAGACGTTGGGTTTAGGGCATATTGAATATTGCATTCGCCGACGACACCGAGATGACGAATAACCTTGAGAGCAGCGCTTCGAAGCATATGGTATTCATCATCTGGTAGGGTCTGTGATGGCGCAACGACAATAGAGTCACCAGTATGTGTTCCCAAAGGGTCGAAATTCTCCATATTGCAACAAATGATGGTGTTCTGCAAGACATAATGAACACACAGGCAGAGAAAAGTAATTATGAAGACTTACATCTGCACCATCTCGTACAACCTCATATTCGAGTTCCTTCCAGCCTTTCATACTACGCTCAATCAAGACCTGAGGACTCAAACTGAGCCCTTTCGCCGCAAGATCACGTAATTCGTCAGCATTGTTCGCAAAACCAGAACCGAGGCCACCAAGAGTGAAGGCAGCACGTAAGATGACCGGGTATTTGATGACCTCGGCTGCCTCTAGGGCGGCATTGACTGTAGAGACGGCTGTTGACTGAGCGACAGGGATATCAATTTCTGGAGTGCGGGGTTAGACGAATGGCAAAGTTAAAAATAGGAAAAATGGTGAACCCTTGAGAGCCTGGACAAAAAGATCCCGATCTTCCGAAACCTCAAGCGTGCGGATGGGGGTACCCAACACCTTGACACCAAGCCGCTCGAGGATACCCATACGATCCAATTCAATACCGACATTAAGAGCGCTCTGGCCACCAAAAGTGAGCAAAATCCCATCTGGACGCTCCTTCTCCAGAACGTATGCGACATAGTCGGTGGTAATCGGCAAAAAGTAGACCTCGGATGCTAGTTCATGAGAAGTTTGCCATGTTGCGATGTTAGGGTTGATGAGAACAGCCGCTACACCCTCTTCATGGAGTGCCTTCAAGGCTTGAGAGCCTGAATAATCAAATTCACCAGCCTGACCAATACTCAAGCCACCACTACCAACAACAACGACCTTCTGGACGTCAGGTCGAGGTAGTTTTGGTAGGACTTTGGCTGAGATCCTCCGGGCCATTTCCGAGGGGGAATTGAGTACATGTTCGCCATCCTTGGGCGCGTATGAGCCCACCGCTGGAGCTGCGACGGCGCGGAGAGGTTTGGTGGCATTTAAGGCGAAACACCTAGCCGGTGAACTGTGAAAAGAGCGTGTGCAATGAAGAGGAAGCCGTCTAAGCCAGGAAGACTGCAGTCGGGTTAGGCTCATGGCTGGGTGGCCCGGGTGCAGGATCTAGACTGCACTGGGAGCTTTTTGAGGAGGAGATAAAGAGGAAAGAGCAGCACGCAGGGCAGCGTCAAATTGGCGCAAAATTCTTTTTTTTTGACACATTGATCCCATTCTGCTCGTAACCCTAATCGGGGTTCACTGCTCTCAACCCTAATTCCGGTTCCAGCGAAGAAGCCATCGCAACCTCAAAATCTGCGAACTCTTCATCCAAACACAATAGGTACTCTGGTCTCCCCAGAGGATTGCTTCTATTGGCAGCAGGCAGCGCTATTTCATCTAAACTTCTTTACGCCCGTTCGGTATGGATCATGTCCACCTGGCTCCGCTGTCGATGGACTTTGACAATCGCAAATCCTTCGAGCTCAATGGCATGGCTATTAAAAATCTGTCGAACCTCAGTTGTGTGAGACCTCGAGTAGCCCCAACTCAGCGCATAGCGTTCAAACGCTCAAGCTTCGTGCTTCCGCGGATTCTGCTCTCAACCTCTTTCCCCTTGCAGGCGAACCCCAGGATGGCGTTTACATGCGGCGCTCACGCGTGACCCTGATCTTGCTCCAAATTTCTAACCCGCAGTTTCGAAATCATAAAAGCTCAACGTCGACTATTGCCTTGCTCGGAGCTTGCGTTACACGTCATAACATCGACTTCACATCACCCGGTGTTCAAGGTCCACCTGCTGCGCTTAAGCTCCAGTAGAGCCCGTCGGCGTTGGAATTTCATAGCGGGGAAGACAAGGTCAATTTCAATCACAGTAACAGGGAATCGTACTTACCACCCGCCTTTGGCCCTCCCCCAAAAGACACGTGAACCCCACCGCTCTTGTTGGCTTGTTCGTTTGCCTGTTCCTCTCTGCCCAAAGCCTTCGGACCTTCAGCCAGACGACGCCATCGCACAATCCCTCAAACGAAATCAATAGGAATCGTCCTCCTATGTCAACATTTGTTAGGCCCAGTACCGTTGATGTGATAGCCGCGGCATATTGATTCATCTCGACATGCGTTCAGTCTCATATATTTTGCATCTGTCAACCTTTGACTCACCATGTGATGTGTTGAATTGAAAGTGTCAATACAAGCTAATGTCTCAAGCCTTTTCCTTCAGATTGCATGGTTGATTGATTGTGTAGCCTTTCATCCTTGTGATTACTCTCTTTTTCAGGAGTTAGCCGACCGATAATTCACCGGACTTCTAGTCAATAGGATTCGCTAAGCCCCGTCAATGACAGCCATGGAAAAATCACAACACGTCATTAGCCTGTTCGTCGACGGTTAAATCTGCCCTGCTTTGTGTTACGGATAACCTCTTGCTATCATTCCCCCTTCAACATGAATGAATTTTCAATAATCTCGATACATTAATTCTGAAATTTTACCAAGAGACAGGATGGTGCTCCGTTTCCTGTGATTCCCGCCTTCCCAACGAAAGGGATAATGTACTCAGTGTACTCTTCAGATTGGTAGAATGAAGACATGCAGACTATAGATGGTCAAGTAACTCGAGGATAATGTCATGGGAGTCCAACATGGGACCCTCAAATGATCGGGTACTTCCCACAACAGTGACAGCAGTTTGGCCTCCCTCCTGTTGAGCTTGTACCCTAGAACGCAAAAGAAACGAGGATGTAGTTTCATGATAAAAATACGACCTCTGAAATAGAGCCGGGGAGTGAGTGCATCCGTTTTTCTGCTGTCGGGGGATTTAGACTCTTTACTATTTTTAGATTTGTCGGGAGATAACATGCGCAAACCTGTCGCTTTGACCTTGATGATCACCACTGGCATATCCTGAAAACCGGTTGCCTGCTGCGTAAATCTCTCGAATGAAATACACGAGTAGGCATGTGCAGGACATATGTTACAACGTATGGCATATCATACACCAATCCAGGAACACCTTGACGCAAACACGCTATAGCCGCAACTCTTTTGTTCGCGCTAAACTGGTCTAACGCCTGGACGATAACTCGCACCAATCGCAGCCCGGAAGCCGTCATTCTTCCAGTTTTATTAGTTCCTATCACTATCGCAGCCCAGTCCCTACGCAGATAGCCAATGGAAGATTTATCGCATATATCTCAAGCCTTTGGGTTGATATACATTGTGCCGCATCACTCCCACGCGGATTTGGGGCATCACTTCGGACGCCTCGGTGAATTATCTGTGATTCCATGCACCCAGAGATTATGCCACACCATAACCGGCTGGGGACACCCAGTCAACTCGTTAATATTTATTCCCAGACATGATTGGGGTATAGAAGCCTCGCCCTTAACTTTCCAGAGCATATCCGCAAACACACCATGCCCCCGTCCTCCCACATCGACGATGCAGAGAAGGGCATTGTTCGCCAACATACAACGCCCCTCAAAATATCTCTGCCCATAACGCGTCCAGCAGGGCCCCCTCCGTCCCGCCAACGCCCTGTGGTAGTTGCTGAAAAGGTGCAAATGCGACCCCAACCCCGCCCAGTTTCAAAAGCCCTTCCACCCCTCCCGTTTGGTGAGCCTCGCTTGAAACTGACGGAGAGGAAGGCGGGTCGATGGGTACAATTTCAGCTGTGGTTTAATACATACAGGTGTGCCATTTTCCAGATTATTTTACACTTGGAGCTAAAATCAAACCAAGGAAATTCTTCGTCACAGTTATGGCTATAAATCTCACAGGACTCATCCTCGCCATATCTGGTAAATGGACTTATCCTCGCCGTTATGGTGGTGCACTCGTGCTCGGAAATCTGCTTATTTCTATTCTTATGCGAAACGAGTTATTCGGTCGTTTTCTGTATTTGCTTGTGAACACTCTATTTGCTAAAGTACGCTTGAGTTGTCCAGGGAAGTCTTTCACTAACACCCCTTTCCCCGCGTAGTGGCCGCCTCTGAAATTTCGCCTTGGGTGTACATCTGCTCTCCAGCACCTCGGAGGCATTCATTCGGGATGTGCAACATCTGGATTTTTCTGGCTCATCTTTCGCGTGGCCTCGATATTTATCAATCGCAAGAACAATCCGGACTCTGTCATTGTGATGGGAGTCATTACCAATCTCGCAGTGGGGATATCTATTGCATCTGCGTTCCCCTGGGTTAGGAACACGCATCATAAGTAAGCATCGATAGTCCAGGTAGATCTTAATGACACCAAACTTGACCTCTCAGTATATTTGAACGGCATCATCGCTTCATGGGATGGTGCGTTACCTCGAATGCTAAAGAAGGGATAAAATAATTAATCTCTCCCTCCACAGGATTGGCCTCTTGGCCAGTATGTTTCCTCGCGACCTTCTCCCTCCAGGATGAAGCTTACTCTGGGTCATTAGCCTGGATTTTCGTGGTCCTTGGTGATACCTATGACTTAGAGACCCATCAGTGGAACCCAGATGGCGCTCGCGTATTGAAACAGCAAGATTTCTGGTATGCATTCGGGATGACTGTATTGTGAGCGTGGTACTTCTTCGCGTCATCTACGTCGTCGAGCTCACGATGCGGCGATAGTATATTGATCCCGTGGTTTACTGTTCGGGAAGTCAAAGTTGATGCTGAAATTGTGCGTTCCTTGCCTGCCTCGTCGTCTATTATCATTATTGAGACAATGTTCAATCAGCCGTCGCCGAAGGTAGTTATCCTTCGTTTTGAGCGTGGAATGCAACAAGGGCTCCTTGCGAGGATTAGCCGAAGTTCTGTTATGGAGTATCACGCTTTCGGTATCATATCGTAAATTCTTCCTGCACCAGTATGATACCGGCATTCGCCTGACTCTCGGATTTTTAGAGAGGGAAAGAATTCAAAGGAGCATTATCTTATCTGCGGAGTCCAAGGAGATTTCACTAGAGCCTTGGTTGATGATCCTCCAACCCATGTTTGGACCCGTCAGTTAAAGGTAGGCCAGCTAGCTTTCCCTCGACATCTCTTCAATGATGACACCTGTGATTCTAGTTTGCGGGGGTTTCCAACACCTCTACCTTGTACAAGCGAGGCATCCGAGTATGCACCGGTACGGGTCTTGGCGCTGCACTTTCAACTTGTCTTCAGGTGAGAACACTGAACCATCCTCTACCAATCAAATCAATGCTGAGCATACTTCAGAGCCCCGATTGGTGAGTTGGACATGACATAGACGCTGGATGATCCGGGAATAAGCCTCCTTTCTCGCGGATCGTCTGCTACATACCGGACCTACTAAATGCGATGCAGGTATCTCATCTGGATTGGCTCCGATCAGGAAAAGACGTTTGGGCCGACGATTTCTGGGCTGATACATCGAAACCTGGGGCCAGAACGAGTGACACTGTGGGATTCGAGGCAAAGAGGTCAATCCTAGTGTTTATGCAATGTCAACGGAATTCACAGAGTGCAATATAGGAGGACGCCCTGATACAATGAAGCTCATCCGAGACGTCTACGATTCGTGGAAAGCTGAAGTTGTCTTCATCACGTCGAACAGGCAAGGTAATCAGGAAATGATGGAAGGGTGTAAGGCTGCTGGGATACCAGCATTTGTGCGTTCTCTCTGGTCCGCGCTCATAGCTGCAAGCATCTAACGTTTAGGCTCCAACAGGGCACATTGTGGGACTTCTGACTGATCTATTCCCCAACTATCAGTGTGTTGGAGATGATCTTCATTACCCCCTTTCTGTATTTTTTTTTGTAACCAGTAGTTAAACGGCAGAGGAAGATAGCCGACGCGTCCGTTGATACCAGTAAAGAGTGGGGTGGTGTAATGAATACAACGACACGGAAAGTACCCAAACCTGAGGCTTCCCACTCGATGCCTGCGTTGTTTGATCACAAGCAAATGATATGGACGGGCCACGATCATGTTACCGGTGGTATCATGAATGGGTTGACTGGTACTTTAGGAGGCGAGAAGGGCAAAAAGATATTGTCGCGGTACCATTGAAGCTCTACAAGATACAATGAATTGGGGTTTAATATCGTTGGAGCCAGGACCATACCTCTTATTGAACCACGAATGTCATCCAGAGCTCTGTACGTTGATCAGGCAAAAGGTCATCTTTAAAAATACCCTGAACTAACCGATGACTTGTTTCTGCAACTCTTGGATAACCTTTACCAGGATACCAACGTCGCGATAGTTCCTGCTCGTAACATCAATGAAACAAACGATGGTGCAATAAACTTGGAATTTGACCTTGATTGAAGAGACGTCTACAGACAGAGGTGATTTCTGAGGTTGGCAGCTATTGGATAGAAAGACGTACCAATTATCCTGAGGCGAATTAGGATAAGCGATGGATATACGTATCAGATGCTAAACTGACCGATAATGAAGCCAGTCAACCACCTCAGGCATGTTCTCGACCAGAAACATCCGGTCCGCATGTACAGAGTTTCCAGCGAGCACCCCGGTGCGATGTTGTGGAATCCATTTCTTGAGGTATGCCAAAACCTCCTTCGACACGTATTCCAGCGAGTGGGGCGACTTCAGACACGCCTCAGTCAATCCGGACTAAAGGAATGAGCTTTACTTCCTCAATGACTGCTTGAACACACACACTGCCATGCTGTTTGGTACACCATTCATCCATGCTTTTCTCCTCCTTAGCTGAATATTCATAATACGGGTTGAGGACTGAATGCTAACCCATCCAAATATTTCTTGTCAGTGTGTATAATGAAATCCAACCCATTGTCCACGATCTCAAGGTTCCCGTTGGTGATCAAGACCTGCAACTATGCATGAGTTACGTGAATGTTTCAAGCGCAAGGGGTTCACAGACAGCAATTTCGATAATCTTGTCCTTTCGGTAATCCAGGCCTGTCATTTCGCAGTCAATCCAGACCATTGGCCCAGCGTGGAAATCCAAGGGTCGTGTGGCCATTTTTTTGTGGTAAAGACGCGCAAGCTGGGGGGATCGAGGGCCTGAAGCCAAAGAGAGAAACTGCTTGCTCTGGCGCAAGAAGCCAAGACCCTGAACGAGCATACGCCCTGAATATCACAAGCAGAACGAACTACAGACTTTATGTCCAAAATAGATGCACCAAAACATATACAAACATCTAATCGTAAAGGCATCCACTCTGGGCGTTGGGTGGCATCCATTCTCGTTAACCATCGCGGGTCCTCCAGGGGCAAAAGCACCGTTGCAAGCCAATGAACGTGCTCAACAATGTAAACGGGGTGTATCAATTGGCCGATCTCTTTCGAAAACCTCCGTATGTTGCTTCATCTGGTCTGTAATCTCCCGCACCGACCTTATGTATACATAGGGCGTCTATCGAGATTTTGCCAGGGGGATTAGACGACTGGGCATCTACAACTATCCCCACAGGCGCGATACAACCCCACCACGGATTCCCCTTTGTGTATGTGGAGCGAAACCTCGGGATACCAAAGAAAGTCCTGTACAACCTATACCTTGTTGCGTTATCCATGCCCAATACCCCACCTCATTGCTCAGAGGCCTCCACATCCGTTATAATACTGGCGAACCCCGCCCACCAATCAGCTCTAAATAGAAGAAAGCGCCTTATCCAAATCGGACATCTCTCTTCAGAAAATGAACTTGCCTTTATCGAATTACTCGTACGAGGGTCTCGTATCTGTGCTAAACAATCTATGATTTGGGACCACCGTAGATGGATCTTCAAGCACCTCTTCGGTGTGATAGGGCCGAGGACAATATCACAGGGTGTACCTTACCTGGCGGGTTGGTCTGATATCGACGAAGCACAACTGCTTCCAAGGCTAACACCAGACTTCATTCGCAAAGAGTTGGACACCATCAAAGCCGCATGCCATAATTACCCCCGAAACTACCATGCTTGGACACATTGGCATCATGTCATGGATGTCGCCTACGCACATGCCTTGTCGGTCCCTGGCAGGCAACGGTTTGATTATTTTGCGGTGATCTATGACGAAAATCTCCGCCTTCGCTCCTGGTTAAGCAGTCACATATCCGACTTCACAGCAGCTCACCACCTCTGTAGCTTGGGTGGTCTCATTGACAATTTGGTCGCATCGGATAGCGCATTTGTAGCCCATGCTGGAGGCTGTCATATTTTGGTTGATGATGCATTCTCCCTGGTGACGTCGTACCCCAATCATGAAGCTCTTTGGATGTTTTTACGAATCACGCTGCGTCAGCTGGACGACCCAGAGACGCAGAAACGATTGCTCGATGAAATCGAGCTGACTTTCTTGTCAAATCAATACGCGTCGCAGTTTATTGATTGGTTTGCATTATTAGAATCGCGCCGTTCGGTAGAAAATCAATAAAAAAATTATTTCTGTGCAAGACAATGGTTCGTTTTGACACCGGCGTGTCATGTTGCCATATGATCAATTGAGTCAACTTGAAGTAGTGACGTAAGCTTTCCCTTTCACCTCCTCTATGACAAGCACGAAGGCAAGGAGTGGAACTCTGGACGCTTTCGTTATATCAGGTCGGCCACACCCTGAACCAATAGCCACATCTCAGGAAATCCGCGACCGTGGATCCATCTTCGTCGCTAACGTATATCATGCTATCACTCCAGACGAGGCAAAAACGCGGGTCAATCATCTGAAGCACTATGTGCACAGGGAAAACCCGGCATCGCATGAAATATCTGCTTGGAGATGCATGGTGGTGAAGCACGGGAGGACAGGACTGGGGGGGCCAGAAGATTTCGAGCTCAAAACAGGAAGCAAGGATGACGGCGAAAGCTGGGCAGGGGGAAAGGTACTAAAGGTTATGCAGGATCAGGCCATCATAGATGCGGTAGTGATCGTGAGCCGTTGGTGAGAAAACTGACCCTCGAATGTCAAGGTTATAACCGTATCGCATCGCTAGGTATGGAGGGACTCTCCTAGGCCCCGCAAGATTCTCTCACATTGAGACCTGTACATCTGAGGTCTGTCGTGAATTCAAACGCTCGGAGGAGCTACGGGAGTGTATTTCACTATTGGGCACCTTGGACGACGTTCTAGATGAGGTCAGGAAAGAACTGGTGGAAAAGTCGCCCTCCGTTTCTTCGAATCAAGGGGACTCACTTGTCCAGAAAAAACCAAAAAGAGAATACTCGTCGTTGGATTTGGCGAGAGCAAAGCGTCTTATCCAGGCTCGGGAGAACTCTATCAAGAGTGTAAAATCTATCCTCGCAAAACAAAGGACTTGAAGCATGGCGCTCGAGCTAGTGGTCATTGATGAAGCCGGTTGATACCCCATTATACACGCCTGCACTCGCTCGATTGTTTTCACGGCAATCGGTGAGCGACAATGATGAATAATGATCATCCTTCGAGCATTAATGCTCGCAAACAGCCGATTGCTTCAAGGTATCAGTGCACACAAGCTATAAGCACCCATCACGTACCGTTCTTGTGATCCAGTGATATGAAGGTGAATGCATGCTTGAAACGGCGTCGAGGGGCCAGACGCATTGCGTTTCCAAGTTACAGTTGCTGAACACCTGGCATTTCCGTCACTTCACATTTGTGAATTGGTTGCAGCTCAACATCTCCACCGAAATTTGTCACCTCACTTGGATGCAGGTATTTTTCGTATCCTACGGACGCAACCCAAGGAGCAACTCTTAAGTGGTAGTAAGTGCCACTGCCAGTGGAGAGAGATATATCATTTCGTCATCTGACTTTTTGTATCTGGCAATCCAGATATAGCACTGCTAGCTACGCTTTAAGGGAACTTGGTATTGGGCGCCAGCCTCACGAGAACTATAGAAGATGGGCCTCAAGATCGAAGCAGCTATAAAGGAATCATGAAACTCCACGAAAGCTGACTCGGGAACCAAAAGCACAGGGTTTGGTGCAGTGAGAAGGCAAGCGGCTGCACATTTCAATAAATTTGGAGAGCTACGCGAGCGGCTATATTTCAGTCTGTGGATGAAATCGTGCTGTCAATTGATCATTTCCGTCTATGCGTCGCCTTTGAAGCAAAAGGTTCTTGGTCTGAGCTCTTTCTTTAGCTATATGAAAACGGATCGCGAGAGCAGGGACCTGCGTACGCAGGGCGATAGGTACGGGCCCGTCCTAAAAAAAAAATTACCTGTGGCTATTGCTTTAAACTGCCGTTGCCGCTGGACAGAAAGGTGTGATTGGAATCCCTCACCCAACGAACGCTCCAGTGCGCTTTGGATATAGGGGCGGCCGTCAAACCCAGCTTAGATTTGCAAAACTCACGACATCGCGGGACACGGTCACGGGCATGTTCTTGATTGTGAAGGTTCCCGAGTCATCAGCCCACATCGAGCAGGCCTTGCAAGCAGCAGGGTTTTGACGAGATTATGATCAGTGCCAATTGCGGCACCACCACCCGGATCGTGGAAATTCACGATTTCGTTATGTACAGCAGACCATAGTCAGGAGGGTGGTGATACCCAAAAGCCTCAGCCGCGGGAACTGAATCAAATCAGGCCCCGTGTGCAATCTGATGTGCATATCGCGGTGATTGATACGAGGTGTTGGCTGAGATTGGTGGACTCTTTTGCCAGAGAGATGCATGAATGGTCAGCTGTGATAAGATGCCAGAAGCGCGATAAACCGCTCCCAGCTGTTGCGCATGCTTCTGCCAAAGCTGTTAAAGGTAGGAAACGTTGGTTAGAATCCATGATCGTCAGGGGCAATGATCCGAGATATTCAGGTGCCTCTTCTATGCCCTGGTGACGCATATGCATGAATATTTGAACTGGTAACTGAGGCCCCTAAATCCCGCTTGATTACATGCTGAAAGGGAGTCAACCATTGGTTATTATTCTGCTAGTCGATCCGCAGATTATCCTGTGTATTGAATGCAGCTAGAGATGTCCACCTGATGAATCCCAAGGCGCGATATCGGCGCGATGGGCAGGTAGCAGTTGAGAGAGCAGAGTTCGATAGATCTGGAAGGGCATTTGATAGAATCGCCGCAACATCCTGAAGGGATGACGCTTGCACTGCCCATTTTCACTAAAAAGGTGGAAGTCTCATTCCTTTATTCGATCAGCGGCTGGTCTTGACAATCATGAGCAATAAATCCATCGCTTCCATACTGGATAGTCCGATGGCAAAAACCGCTTCTCCATAAGCAGTCTACTCTGGTGCCCATAATGGTTCAAGTCAAGCGGCTGAGCGGATTCGACTGCGCTCCGGGAAGCGCCTGTTGGACCAAGCGCTCAAACCAGTACTTACAGCGTAAAGACTCGCGCCTAGTAAATAAGGCGCGCGCCGACTGCTAGTAAAAATAACGCATGAATGCTGTAAAGCTTGAGTGATCGGACTCCTTGAAGGCGCCAGACAAGTTGAAGCGCCGAAAGCAACCCTCAAGTGTAGCGCATGACCATCTGGGTCTGATGATGAACAGGAGAAGGCATTCTGTTGTTCACCGGGTAAAAGAGCAGGCATAGCCTTCGTGGGACATGCGGGCTTTAGAGATGTCATGAGGTTGGTACCTGGTACCATGGTAGGCTGAGGCTTCCCTTGCTCAACTCTGTGGAGCGGATCTACCATAGAATACGATTTTATCGTGGGTGCTGGCACTTATTTTGAGGCCTAGGGGGTCATCTTGTCGAGGCCCACACTCCAGACAGGTCAAAAATGGATAGGACATTGTTAACTATGCGTCGAGACCACAAGATCATGGGTATAACTAGGTTGAGAATGGATCCGTCCCATTATACAAGTTTCTAACAAGTAAGAATTAGGACAGATGCCTCATAGGTATGCCACGGATAGAAAATACAGTGTCCCTAAGTGAGCTAAGAATAAGAATGCAACAAACAGGGATGACTCTAGGTAAGCCTCGAAATATTATGGTATATACCTCTGCCTGAAACAATCATCTAAACCAGATAATTACTTGGCGCCTCCGTATCGTGCTTTGCGACCGATGTCGAAGGGTACGTATTTATACTTAATCATGTGTCTTTGTGGCAATAGGTCAGGAGGGTGAGTGTGAAGCTATGGTGAAACATACTGAATTTGTCTCCGCATTGTGAGCATAAAGAGCACAAAGAAATAGACGAGAAGAATGGGCCAGTAGACGGGAACATCGAAGACTTCCGAGAAGGTGCAGAACAGGGCAACGATGCTTGCACGGGTTGCAGATAGCCTGGCGACTCCTTCAATTTCTCGCCAGATCTGTAGAAAGCATGTAGACGAACCAGAACTGCCACTCGGGCAAGCGTCTCACAAAAGGCCTAAATTCATCGTCACGCTGGGAAGGCAAAGGGCTAGATGCCACATCTCCGCCTTCTTCGATTTCGTCAGCCATAAGGTCATCTTGGAGTGAAGGATCAAATTTAGGCTGCAGGAAAGCCAACAGAAGATTGAGGAGGTAAATTGCATGGGCGTCTATAAGACTGGGCGTAAGTCTTTGAGGATCGATAGGTCAAGATATTTCTTACAACAAACTATAAACGGGATTCAATTGACGGTGAGTAGGTTGTTCAGATGTTCGTAACGTATACACCAACCAATATACCACTTGAAAAAAAGTAGTGGTCAGTAAACCAATTGGGGGTAGTTGAACACTGTTAGAGACTTACCCCTTGTGCCAATACGATCCTAAGCATAAATACCGCGAGTAGACCGGCTGTTCCCAACCAACGATAGAGCATATGAGGAGTCCATCGGTCAAGTATCTGTTGATATTGACGTTGGATTTTCGAGTATCCCGCTGTGATATTCTGGATAGGTGAGGGCTCTACACCTGAGCCTGAGTCGGACATCATGATTGTCGTTGCAAAGAAGGGGTGTTTTGTCTGCAGGAAATAGGAAAAAGATGCAGAGAATTGGACACGACGCAGGCTTCGTCACAGTGTTCGTGATCCTGTAATTTTATCCAGGCTCGATGACAAACAAATTTTTGAGCTCCGCTTAAAACTTTACCATTCATGCACAGGCTTGGCTTGTAATATTTGTTTCTCACCTGCGATGACTTCTCAACCATGACTACACTTAGCCTCGTACTCGCCCACATCTTACGACAATCATATAGGAGCTCAAAGCCCCTATTTGTAGCGCTTCAGGGTCCTCAGGGTTCTGGGAAATCATTTCTAGCAGAGCATCTCCAGGCCGAATTGTCTTCCCCTCCTCATTCACTGCGTGTTGCAGTCCTTTCTATAGATGATCTATATCTAACTCATGCCGAATTGACTTCTCTCGCTGTCTCTAATCCTGATAATTCGCTATGGCAGGGGCGCGGCCAACCAGGCACCCATGACGTCGGTTTCGGGGCACGCATTCTTAATTCCCTAAAATCAGGCACTAATGATGTCGAGGTCCCTCGGTTCGATAAAAGTTTGTACAACGGAGGGGGTGATCGTCTGCCACTCGACGGTTCTGGTATAGTGATCACACAACCACCTGGCGTTGACATTGTGATCTTGGAGGGCTGGTGCGTCGGCTTCAACCCAATATCCCAGCATGAGCTCGATCGTCGGTGGGATGGAATCTGGAAAGAAGAGAGAGGGCGCCTTGGGCTATTGGAGGAACAAGTTTGCAGAAAGGTAGATGTGGAGGCTGTTAACGAAAGATTGAAAGACTATCTGGTGCTTTGGCGCTTATTTGATGTATTCATACAGGTATGACACTTGAACCATTTAGTATCAGATTTCAAGGAAGTAACAAACTTCGAGTTGAAACCAGCGCCTCCGGCTCAAAGCACTGTTTCACCGTACTCAATTATATACAAGTGGCGGTTACAACAAGAACACTATATGAAAGCGAGAAATGGCGGGAGAGGCATGTCAGATGAGGCCGTCAAAACGTTAGGAATCTTCCGCATCCTCTCGGTCTTGTCTTAAATCTTTAAACCAGATTTGTGGACAGATACATCCCCGGTTATGTATTCTTTGGAGACGTCACTCCAGATGTCCATACTCCCGCGACGATTTCGTGGGTTGGAAAAGTGCTGGCTGTTTTCATCGATGAGAATAGGGAGATAGTTCATCAAGAAGTTTGTTAATGGTGTCAAGGTCATCCTTGGACACTGAGATGGCTACATATGATTGATTCCAATGCAGTATTTTTTCTAGACGAAAAACTTCCATCAGCCCCCGAGTACGGTTAGATCAAGAACGCACTCCCTATGGTTCGAAGGCCAGATCGGAACATGCCCAAGATCTGTCAAACATACCTGATCTATGCGGTCGGTAAAAACATATCACGGTGGCATTTCTCCTTCGCAATATTGATAGGTATGTTGCAAGATCATCACCTATTTCCCATGTGTAGTTAGAATTGCGGTGGCCCTGCTGTTTCAAATTGACGATGCTTGATTATTCCGCTCTCCCCGTCAGCGCTTCAAACGGCTATTGGCGCCACCATCATTCAAACGCCTCCAATGTGAAAAAAATGACTTCTAAGTCTGCGATCCTCTTGCGTTGTAATGGTGACTACTAATCCAGGCGGTGAGGTCCTGTGCAGGATTTCAGAAGCGGTCTATCTAATTTTATAACATACTACGCTACTGTGAAGGTCGCGCTCTCATACACATAGTCGGTTAATTCGGGTTCCAGAAGCCAAGGCAGTTGGTGGCAACCCATGCGTGTCTTGTGTGTATTTGGGTAGCGGGTGTTCCCCAGGGCGTTTGTTCCTCGGAGTTCGAATGCGATAGATGTTGAGCCCCGTAATCGGTGTGCAGAATAGGGCTAGGAACGTCCCACCTGGTCGTTAACTCCGTGCTGGGACTCTCAAAGACCGCCAACACCCCTTTCTCACCTGCTTCCGAGGGATAGTAAGGGCTGGGTCCCTTACAAAACTCCCCCCGCAAGTCCAAATGGAAATGCGTTTGAAATTACCCCCAGCTGGAAAAAATAAGCATGAATTTTTTTTGGAGAGGAGTACTTACCAGGAATCCACCCACCAACGCCATAGGTAGCACCTCAATGGTTAAATGTCACTCAGGAACATATTCGCAGATGGGAGCCTCGAGCAAGGCATTAGCACGTCAAATGACCAAGCCTGAGGAAGGGCAGATCCTGGTGACTGTGAAAGATGGAATAGGAAAATCAGAAGGGGTATTTAGAATAGTCCCCAACTATAGGACATAAAGGTAGTTACTTCCACTGTAAAAATACGAGTGGGAGAATCATCAGTCGCGACACACTCTGGTTCAATTCACTTGGCAACTGCGCAAAACTGCGCAGGCGGATACTTATCCATTATCGTAAACCGTACCGCCTTCTTCACGGGCGATCGATACCTATGTGGTGTGCGAAGTGGGGTTCCTTGCACGTATAATCATGGGGATACAGCTTTTTTAACTGGCTCGGGGAAAAGGTGTGATTGTGGGGTAGTGGTGCGATGTGTCCCTTGTGAATTCGGCGACTCGTTTGCAGTGGAGCGAGGTGATGCCAGCTAAGCCGAGAAGCCTAGCCCGCACGAGAGTTAATGGCGGCCATCCACGCTGGAGTGCAGCTGAACAGCTGAGCAACAATGAATGTGAAATAAATCCTCCATGTAGAATCATTGCCGCATGTTTAGAAACGACAGGTGTTATATGATCATTTTGCCGTCGATCTCCATTTTTCTCCAATGGTTCGACTCTGGACCCAACTCCGGGAGACCGGGGGTCACTATTTTCGGCGAGGCTGTACGTGTGCAAGCATGCAACAACTTCCAAAATTTTCTGGAGGAGCCGAGAACGATGTGAAATTTTGATAGCTTGATTTGTGAAATGTCAAGGCAGGCTCGGGAACCTAGTTCTACAGGTGCAATTAACGTTCAAGTAGTACCAGACAAATGACCCCCGGGACTCCCCCCAATCCTAACAGCGACAAACCAAGTTCCGCAAATGAAGTCGAAATTTTATGCCTTATGCATGTATGCCCAGCCAGTTGAACGATTCCTTTTCAGGGAACCTCTGCTATTCTAGGGTGACATCGTTTGTCCATTACTCATGATCCATCCTTCGTGGGGATCTATGGCGTGCCTGTATTCCTGCTATCTACCTCACGTTCTCCTATTCATTCTTGGAGAATGATAACTGTCTCAACTCCGCACATCATATCGTCTCATCTTCGATAGCGGCGACGTCCTGGGCGGGTGAGGCACCCATTTAGTATCATTTTCCTTCGGAGTAACTTGCTTGGCTTTATTTTCCGTTCTGACGATGATCAACACGAAACAACAGGAAAGGTTGATATTTTCTCATTGATCTTATCGTCCAGTTTAACAAGAAAGCTAGAGCTCAACTTCGACAGCACGACCTTTCTAAATACATAGGCCGCGATTGTTCCTCATCCCTGTTTCTCGGCCAGCAAGTAAGGCAATATTAGACTCTTGGTGGATCGGGCGGGTTGATGAATATGGAATCGCCTTATTTTGACTTCTCAGGATGTCCGCCTATGGCGATATCAAGCGCCTTGTCAATGGTGTGCAGCTGCCTTGTACCCTTTGGACGTCCACAGCCAAGGAGGCAGATCCTCTTGCGTATATCACCGTCCATCATCTGACGCTAGCAACCGCGCGTGAGCAGTCAGGGCTTCTGGAATATCTCAATGCTGTGTTCGCTCGCGAGGTCGAGGATGGCCTAACTTACCCCCAGGAGGGCGAAATGGGACAGCAGGCTTTCGAGGCATATTTCTTCGCTGCAGATGTATTCCTGGGCATTACTGGCGGATCATCACGTGCAGAACGAGCGGATGCACTGATCGAGCTCACGATAGAAGAAGCTAGAGCTGGGAGAACCTGGAAAGGGTGCATTGCCGGATACTACTACGTTGGTGCTCATTAGCACGGAAACAGCATCCTGACCTTCTCATTTTTATGCACATCATTCCAGATTAAGCCCAACTATCCAGGGCGTTCTTCGCATGTAAGTACCCCCCCTCTTGCATTGAAACAGACTATAGGAGAGGGTCTCCATGCCTAATGCACGTTCTTGACCAACTGACACTTCAGATATGCAATGCTGGGTTCGTTGTCCCACCCGAACACCGAGGTGCCGGGTATGGTAGTATGTTGGCCAAATCATACATTCACAATGCTCCCAAACTAGGATATCAAGCGAGCGTATTCAACTTAGTCTATGTCAACAATGCCGCGTCCATCAAGTGAGTGCGGCAAGGGCACATTGGTCCTGGAGGCCTGTGATTGCCCCGTTTGTTCCTTTCCCTTTCGTCTAATCAACATCTTCCTTGACTAGATTATGGGAAAGACTTCATTTTACGAAAGCTGGGAGGATACCTCGGGCAGGTCGGCTGAAACGAAAGGATGGCAACGGCGAAGAATATGTCGATGCTTGGATATTTTACAAGAGTTTCCAGGACGAATCAAATCAGATTTCATAGAACCGTCTTCTGCGAATAAATATATATATATAGTGACATTTACAATCTTTCTACTTTCATGGATCTTATAAACGTCGTGATGGGGGATGAAGACCTCTCACAAATCCCTCACAGCTCAGAGTCCTCATGTTTGATGGAACGACTATGACCATGTGCCTTCTGGGGTGGTAAGGAAACGGGGATGCACTACAAGGAACGTGGCAGGACACAAGGATCTACAGCACACACTTAGGCCATGTGTCCCAGTCAACCTGCACCCATATATCTGTAGGAGGTCCGTTCACCCTAGGTTTTCCACGGGCATCCCAGCGAATGAATGCCCATCTCGGCCGCATCGGAACGAAGGTTAAGCTGTTTCCTTGATGGTTCCCATTCGAGACCCAATTATAAGGCTGGGCGGCAAGGGCATTGGGGGCACACACTATAGTGGCCAAAGCTCAACAGCAAAGACAAAGCTACTGTCACTATAAGGAACAACGGTAAAATTTGATGCGCCACCCTCCGCGCGGCACCGCAACTAGAGATTAAAATTGAAAAAAAGGCGCTAACCGGTTGGTAGGCCATCAATACAATAGCTTTTAGTATGGTTTGCACAGCCTTTGGGGACTTTTTTTTTTTTGAAGTTGGATGCCTGTTTGTAATGTCTAAATTCAGGAATCCCGAGTCACCACGCTACGCATGAATGTGTGAGTGCAGGCCCACAAACACAAGGCGTTGCCCCGTTTGAGCCACATAGGCCTTTTATCCTGCCTGGATCCCTCTCAATCCGAGCCTGTCCACGCTGTGCCACCTGGCTTTTTGTTGCACGTTTTCCTTGTCTCGGCCGAACGCGGTGCCACACTTGCAGCCAGTCAGTCGCTGCCACAACGCTACTCGGAGAAGTCCAAAAAGCCCTGTTTAGGCACCCGTCTCAACATCCTATATCAAGTTACAAGCGCGAACCTGTGGCACCATTGTTCATGGGCTTAGGGAGATCGCGTGATTTTGTTGATATGCGAACGATACGGGGTTTGATATGGACATGTATACATTGCGGCCTGCCAGCGGTACAAAAACAGGATCCTGCGCTTTAGAATACCTCGGCTTAGCAAACATCGCCGATGTCAGCGTTAACAACTAAGAGGGCGTCAGAATGGGATCGATGTGGGCTTCATTGCATTTGATATAATATGGAGGCATTGTTCGCTGTCCTTTGTATGATGATCAACATTGGGCGGTTTTCTGTTTTTTTTTGCCAGTGTGATTGATCGCGCACCTTGAGCGGGTTCGTACCAAATTGCAAAGCGTAAAATTGGGAAGCAACGTCAAAAGCCAACTTGCATGGGAGAGTCTGAGGCGCAAGGGGAGGATGAAGCAAACTGTGTGGAGACTTGATTATTTTAGGCCTTCCATCAGAATATCTGTTATCAATCATGTTCTATCCAAGTTGTGTGGGTTCGAGCAGAGAAAGGAAATCAGTTCATACAGTTGACTGGAAGGGATTACACGTGTGCAGGGCTCTGTAGGATCTATATTGACGGTGGAGTTAGTGTGCTGGCACCTGGGGGAAGACCTGACCTGTCTAAATCTTTACATGTCGTACAGCTATCAGCCTAGAGAGTGGAAAGGAAGGTGGGTAAATCATATCTTAACCTTTGATAAGGGCTGTCGCTGTTGGAAACAAACTTTTTCGTAATCGCGAAGCTGCGCTCCTAGTCCATGTTTTTTCGAGTTCTTCCAATCTCGGGCTTTTTCGGACATTTGAGCGAGATCTTCCCACGCCTAGCGTTTATTATAAGAATTGTTGCGTATTTGCTTAAGTCGTCTAGTATCAATAATGACATCCCTTCCGAGATCCTTCCATTCTCCAGCTCCTACTACTACTTTCTAGCACATCACAGCAATAGAGCAAAGATAAGGAAGGCTAAACGATCAGAGAAGAGCCAGCGGAAGCGAATGGGATTTGTTCATCCCGAGGATGATGCCTCATCTTATCGCCGCATCTGGGCCCCGAATCGAGGATAAAACTGCCGCAGACAGTAATGTCAGCCACCTCGGAATACATAGAATCGAGAGGTGCGACACCCATTCAGGTGGGGAACTGCTCTACAGAAGGCGAGGGAAGGGTATGATCACGTTCCACCTAGCCTCAAAGTTCTGCGCGGACGTAGTGGCTTTGGCTAGTGCTAGCCTTGCTCGGATCTCATCCGGCAAGGAATATGGCCGACGTCTTGAAGACACCCTCGCCCGCTCGCCAATAGGAAATCCCCGAATCATTGCCTTTGGGAGATTTGTTTACCGGAACCCCAAGATTTACAGGCATGCCAATGCGTGAGATTTTTGAAGAAGGTCTTGGGGCTGCACAGGATCTTTGGCAAAGAGGATACCCGATGTTCGCGTGAATGTATAGATCGACACTGTTTGTGAAGGTCCCAAGTCGCTGTGCCCATAAGCGTAATCGATGCGCAACTAGTGACGATGACGTCGTGACAAAGCCAAAAAGCATGATTAAGCCATGACGAAGTGGGGATTACCGAAAGTACAGGAGAATGAAAGATCGAGTCATGAGAGGGTTATTGAATACCCATGCACGAGGAGCATGGTCAATGATCATCCTGGTTTACCCGGAGGAATACTTGCTCAATGTCGTCCTACAGACGCGGCGCTGGCTTCAAGTTCGACTGCCATCAACGTCCGGGTAGTAGATAGTAAGATTTTGATGGGTATCGACAAAGGGTTTTCGAGCCCAGGTAAACGTTTGGGTTCTTCGCCATTGATCAGCGAGGATAGCGGCCCTTCAATTCGCGCAAGGCACAGCAAGCTTGTCCTGTAACCTGATGGGTTGCATGAAACCGCAGAAGCAAGTGTATGCATCAAGATGTATCAGGACATGAAATAAATGACGAGTCGTCGTGCCAATTGACGTACGTTGATGTAGAGCTTGCAACGATATGCGGTGCGAACGCTGTAGCGTTTTTGTGTTTTTATTTTACTTTATGGCGCCGCACAAAAGTCATAGGAAACATTGTTCATCAACTGGTTGGATCAGACGCGACAATGCATCCATTGCAACGTTTTACAGCATAATGAGCTGTGCACTGTGATTTCAACGGAGGTTGTTTTGTGAAGTTGGTAAAAATTCAGGGGTTGTAGAGCCGATAAGGTTGGTATGATCACTCACAGAAAAGCTTGTGGATGACTCGAGGGGACAAGGACAAAATTTTGGTTCATTCTTTACCAGTCAACAACATTCATTCCTGTGACAAGGAATATTGAAACATCATCGAGCCAGGCCTGGATATGCGGAACATGGTGTCATAGCGGTACAGCAGGAAGTTGTGGGTTCAAGATGATGCGTAGCAGAGATCGGCAGCTCTAGAGGGCCTAGAGATATGCATAGGCGCACCGCACGCCACACACAGCTCGGGCACGAGTTCAGAACATATGCTTTGTCACAACTTGTGTTGACCGATGAAGCCAGCGGGCTGTGCTGAGTTGTATAAAAGAAGGAGAATGGGATGAGATTTCTACTCAACCTGTTGTGTCCGCCACCCTTCTCTTGTGCCAGCCGTCGAATTCACCGCCACCTCGTGTTCGCCTTGCATTTGGACCAAATTGTGAGTCAAAATGTGATTGGGCCTTGTTGTTCCAAAACCGCCCTAAAGGAGGATTGACAAAATATTTTTTGATGGCGAGATCTTGAGATCTGGGTGGCAATTTTTTGGGAACTACAGGGCGTACTGTATAAAATCAGTCGTGAACTGAACTGACATTTTCAACCCACCCCCTTCCAGAATCCCGTGATCCCAGCCATGGCTACGACCCATCCACCAGCCATACCCGTACATCCACCTATCAAGCAAGTCCCTTACAACAACGCTCCCCGCCCTCGCCCTTATCCCCAGGTTCAGCCAGTATGTCCTTCAGTTTTCACCTTCTCTCCCCCCAGCGCTCACTGTCTTTTGGTTAGACTCCTGCATCCAAGGCTGATCCATTTTATGGCAATGAGAGCATCGCACGTTTGTGTGCTCGTTTCATCAGCCACCTATTCACCTGTCCAGAGCTACCACCAGCTTCCTCCCAGTCCCAGCAGAAGCTTCCCAATTTCATTGCCTACGCCCTCCACCGCACCAAACTCCATGTTTCGGTCACCTACGCCGCTCTCATCCTCTTGCAGCGCTTAAAGGGCCGTTTCCCCACGGCTCGCGGTTCCTCGGGCCATCGTCTCTTCATCTCTGCCTTCATGATCGCCTCCAAGGTCATCTGTGACGACACCTACTCGAACAAGTCTTGGAGCATCGTCGCCCAGGGTATGTTCAATCTCCGCGAAATCAACCAGATGGAGCGCGAGATGTGCAATTACCTCGAGTGGGAGTTGACCGTGGATTCCGCGATGCTCGCACTCTTCGAGAAACAGATCACCTTGGACTTTCATGAAAGCAAGACCAAATATCCTTCCTACAACATCACCATGTTCTCGAAGCGTGCCGCCAAGGCTGCTGCCTCCGCTTCTGCGACCCCTATGCCTGATCCCGACCCCACCACAAGTCCCATTCCGTTCGGCAGGACTGACAAGGGTAGTGCGTCGACACCACCATCGTGGGGCGAGGTTCCCTCCCCCAGTTATTCCAATTCTACCTCTCCTGCCTCGTCGGCTTCGCCTCCTACCCCGGTCGGCAATGAAGACAACAGTGCAAGGATACAAGGTTACGACGTCTCTCCCAACCTCTCGATGCTGTCTGAGGCCCCCGAAGTGCATCCCTTGAAAGCCGAGATGTTTGCCGCAGTGCAGGTTTCTCGTTGGTAATCTCGGCTTTCCTCGCTCATCTCCTTCATCTCTTCAACATATCTGATATCTCGCGGCCTCCTTGCATTGCTCGTTTCCCATGGTCTTCGACGATACCCGGCATACATTTTTACCCTCACGCAAATACCTTATTTGGGCAAGCCATACAATCATTCACTATGTATCTCATTTATGGAGTTGAGACGTTGCTCCATCACATTATACATTGACTCTTCTCTACAACCACATTGTCCACCTATCATTATAGCCATCACACCACACTCGTTTGCACTTTTCCATTTTTTTTTTGCATTTATTGTCGTCTGCCACATGTAAATACAACAAAGTAACATAAAAAGACAATAAAATTTCAAATAAACACGAGGGCATGTGAGTTCACGACGAAGTCACCCATTCAATTTCCCCTGAACATGCCAGCTGCTGGCAACACATGCATGTCCATTGGTCGTCACTTTTCAGACGTCAGGTCCAAGAGATCGCATCAAAACGCGTTACTTTACATCATATCAGGCGTTCTGGATAGAAAAAGATAGGCTAATCACGCCACGTTTAGTCCCTAAACTCCGTTGCCGCTCAACCATCGACTGACATCTCTGGCGTAACCTTTGCCAGGCGAGGCTCCAGCCTTGCCACCTATTCATATCAGGGGTCCGGGGTGGGGCTTGAGCTGTGGTGGTCGTTCTGAAGCACGTTCTGTAATCCATGGCTCACAGGCACCTGTTCGGGCGCACAGGATCCACAATATCCGGTGTCCTGTCGCAGGAATAAATGGGGTATGTAAGCATATGTCATGTCCTTGGAACCTTGGAATTTCCAAGGATGGCCCTAGGTTTCCGGCGCGTGAGTGACTCGGGACCTCTCTGTCCGCTTCGCTTTCAAATTGCACAGGAAGGAAGGGGGGAAGGGTCATCTGACAGTTGCGGGGGTGCTTCGAGCCGCAACTTGGGCAGGCACCGCCATTCGTAAGGCCCGGGTGTGCTACTTCCAGACGTTCCACTGTAACTACTACGACCGAACAGGCATCATTGAAGACTAAACCCCCCCCCCCCCTTCCTTCAAATATACTGCCCGATGACGAAACGGTCAAGCTTGAGAGGTGATATGGATGGACTTGAACGTTAATTAAAGTCATTGTCATCGATCGGGACGGAGAAGTTCCATTTGACCTGCTTGACCCTCGGAGACGCTGGGTGGCCACTGGCGAGGAATGGCGCCGGGAGGACGTACAGTAGATAGTATTGCATTCTCTGGTCAGCCTATGATTAGGGAACCTCCATCCTTGTTTTAGCCCAGCTATGCAATGCACCGCGTCGCTGGAGACAGGGGGTTCAGCGCTCAGCATTTGGCTTCCCCTCCTCTTCTCTCTCGCACCCCATAGATCTCCAGCAACGCAGACCGCCGGCTCAGGCTCGCCGCACGATGGGCCAGGTGCCCAACACAAATATATTCCCAGATGACATGTGGCTGGCTGCTTCAAAGTTCAAACTCCCTCGAAACATGCGGACAAGGAAGTCGTGTGGCGATGGCAATCCGTGGCATACTGGCCCCATGCCATGGGTGGTGCGAAAATCAGTACAATTACAGGTCTACAGCTCACCACATCACGTTCGCAGGACAGGATTAAGTCTATGCACGTTCGATTTTTCTCACAACCTGTTGCCTGCTCAACTACCCTGTGACGCATCAACGATAGGCGGTACCATTCCATTGGAT